>JASTWF010002780.1:0-17217 GCA_030390025.1 Squalus acanthias
AAATAAATCCGTGTCAATCACCCCCCCACACAGAAATAAATCCGTGCCAATCACCCCCCCCACACAGAAATAAATCCGTGTCAATCACCCCCCCACACAGAAATAAATCCGTGCCAATCACCCCCCCCACACAGAAATAAATCCGTGCCAATCACCCCCCCACACAGAAATAAATCCGTGTCAATCACCCCCCCACACAGAAATAAATCCGTGCCAATCACCCCCCCACACAGAAATAAATCCGTGTCAATCACCCCCCCCACACAGAAATAAATCCGTGCCAATCACCCCCCCCACACAGAAATAAATCCGTGCCAATCACCCCCCCCACACAGAAATAAATCCGTGCCAATCACCCCCCCACACAGAAATAAATCCGTGTCAATCACCCCCCCACACAGAAATAAATCCGTGCCAATCACCCCCCCACACAGAAATAAATCCGTGCCAATCACCCCCCCACACAGAAATAAATCCGTGCCAATCACCCCCCCACACAGAAATAAATCCGTGCCAATCACCCCCCCCACACAGAAATAAATCCGTGCCAATCACCCCCCCACACAGAAATAAATCCGTGCCAATCACCCCCCCCACACACAGAAATAAATCCGTGTCAATCAAAGGATGATTTTTGTAATGCAGGGTGTGTATTCAGTTATGAGACACTGAGACAGCATACAGTGCAATAAGCAGAGATCTGCTGGCTTACTGTCTAACACTTTAGCCCAGTCATTGAATTGCAGCTCTCTATCTCTCCCTCCACATGGTGCCGGAGTCTTGCTGTGCCCCATGCAGGCTGCTCAATGTGGCAATAACCACTAGCGGGAACAGCTACAAACACTCAGGATACCTCACTCCATCAGCCCATTGACTCTCGCTGAATTCCCCCACCTGCTGACAGCTCACTTTTCACCAGTTAGGAGCACTTTGTCAAAGGAGCTCGGCCATATCCGACAGGCAACTGCTGAAACCTGGTTCTTGGAAATTGAAGTCTTTGATTTACACAGTTCCAGTAAACATTCACTGACTCCACCAAACTATGATGTGGAGATGCCGGTGTTGGACTGGGGTGGACAAAAGTGAGAAGTCGCACAACACCGGGTTATAGTCCAACAGTTTTATTTGAAATCACAAGCTTTCGGAGCGCTGCTCCTTCGTCAGGTGACGTTCACCAGACGAAGGAGCAGCGCTCCAAAAGCTTGTGATTTCAAATAAAGCTGTTGGACTATAACCTGGTGTTGTGCGACTTCTCACTTTTGGCCACCAAACTAAGGGGTGGGGGAGGTGCATGTGAGGGAGCGACAAACTGAGGTGTTGAAGTGTGTAAGAACAACGGCAAATGGAATTTAATATGGATTGGATTAGTGAACATCACGAGGAATTGTGATTGGATTAGTCATTAACACGAGGAATTGTGATTGGATTAGTGAACATCACGAGGAATTGTGATTGGATTAGAGAGTAACACGATGAATTGTGATTGGATTAGTGAACATCACGATGAATTGTGATTGGATCAGAGAGTAACACGAGGAATTGTGATTGGATTAGTGATTAACACGAGGAATTGTGATTGGATTAGAGTTTAGCAGGAGGAATTGTGATTGGTAATGATCATTCTAACACTGTCCCATTTTAAAAATCCCAAACAACAGAATAGCAGGCTTCGAATTTGCAGCAAAAAATAATTACAATATAAATTTCAGTGGCAAATATGGTAAAGTTTCTATGATAATGAAATACTCTGCACATCTGGAAAAACAGTCCCTGTGCATGTCAGTTTATATATGATGCATCAGACTGGAAAAATCTTCCAGACTCTGGATCGCTGAGTTTATTAATTAAATTGTGAGAACAGCATCTGCCACTGTGCTGTTTGATTGAAGGATAAACATTTCAGCAAATAACGCATAATCCTTTATTTAATCAATGCTTATTATGGGGTAATGGCCACAGCATGAACGTATCTTCACAGGAACACAAACTGGAGGCCAAATTTCATCTTATAGGGTCATCGTATGAAGCTCAGAAGCCAAACGTTCATGCACACACCAGAAAAACAGCATGGGTTAGATACAGAGTAAAGCTCCCTCTACACTGTCCCCTCAAACACTCCCAGGGCAGGTACAGCACGGGTTAGATAAAGAGTAAAGCTCCCTCTACACTGTCCCATCAAACACTCCCAGGGCAGGTACAGCACGGGGTTAGAAACAGAGTAACGCTCCCTCTACACTGTCCCATCAAACACTCCCAGGGCAGGTACAGCACGGGGTTAGAAACAGAGTAAAGCTCCCTCTACACTGTCCCATCAAACACTCCCAGGGCAGGTACAGCACGGGTTAGACACAGAATAAAGCTCCCTCTACACTGTCCCATCAAACACTCCCAGGGCAGGTACAGCACTGGTTAGATACAGAGTAAAGCTCCCTCTACACTGTCCCATCAAACACTCCCAGGGCAGGTACAGCACGGGGTTAGATACAGCATAAAGCTCCCTCTACACTGTCCCATCAAACACTCCCAGGGCAGGTACAGCACGGGTTAGATACAGAGTAAAGCTCCCTCTACACTGTCCCATCAAACACTCCCAGGGCAGGTACAGCACGGGTTAGATACAGAGTAAAGCTCCCTCTACACTGTCCCATCAAACACGCCCAGGGCAGGTACAGCACGGGTTAGACACAGAGTAAAGCTCCCTCTACACTGTCCCGTCAAACACTCCCAGGGCAGGTACAGCATGGGTTAGATACAGAGTAAAGCTCCCTCTACACTGTCCCCATCAAACACTCCCAGGGCAGGTACAGCACGGGTTAGATACAGAGTAAAGCCACCTCTACACTCTTCTCTTCTTCGGCAGTCCCTCGGAACCGAGGATGACTTGGTTCCACACTAAAAATGAGTTCTCAGGTGACTGATGAGTCCAATGCGGGACCTACAGTGTGTCACAGGTGGGGCAGATGGTGGTTGAAGGGGCGGGTGGGTGGGGTGCTTGGGTTGACGTGCGCTCCTTCTGCTGTTTGCGCTTGGCTTCCACTTACTCCCGGCGAAGAGACTCGAGGTGTTCGGCGCCTTCCCGGATGCTCCTCCTCCACTTTGTGCGGTCTTGGGCCAGGGATTCCCAGGTGTTGGTGGGGATGTTGCACTTTTTCAAGGAGGCTTTGAGGGTATCCTTGAAGCGTTTCCCCTGCCCACCTGGGGCTCTCTTGCCGTGTCAGAGCTCCGAGTACAGCGCTTGCTTTTGGAGTCTCGTATCGGGCATGCAAATGATGTGGCCCATCCATCGGAGCTGATCGAGCGTGGTCAAAGCTTCAATGTTGGAGATGTTGGCCTGAGCAAGAACACTGACATTGGTGCGCCTATCCTGCCAATGGATTTGCAGGATCTTGCCGAGGCGGCGTTGGTGGTACCTCTCCAGGGCTTTGAGGTGCCTGCTGTACATGGTCCATGTCTCTGAAGCATACAGGAGGGTGGGTATCACTACTGCTCTGTAGACCATGAGCTTGGTGCTGGGTTTGAGGTCCTGGTCTTCATGCACTCTCTTCCTCAGGTGACCGAAGGCTGCACTGGCACACTGAAGGCGGTGTTGGACTTCGTCATCGACGTCTGCCTTTGTTGACAATAGGCTCCCGAGGTATGGAAATTAGTCCACGTTGTCCAGGCCTTGTCATGGATTTTGATAATCAGGGAGCAGTAGTGTGTGGCGGGGGCAGGTTGGCAGAGGACCTTACGGATGTTTAGTGTAAGGCCCATGCTCTCGTATGCTTCAGTGAAGGTGTTGACGATGGTTTGGATTTCGACCTCAGAGTGTGCGCAGACGCAAGAGTCGTCTGCATACTGTAATTCGATGACAGAGGATGGGACGACCTTGGATCTGGACTGGAGGCGACGGAGATTGAACAGTTTCCTGTTTGTTCTGTAAATTAGCTCCACTCCAGCGGGGAGCTTACTGAGGGTGAGATGGAGCATTGCAGCCAGGAAGATCGAGAAGAGCATTGGTGTGATGACACAGCCTTGCTTGACCCCGGTACATACATGAATTGTGTCTGTGGGGGATCCATTTGTCAGGATCACGGCTTGCATGTCATCGTGAAGCAGGCGGAGGATGGTGACAAACTTTTGAGGGCAGCCGAATTTGCGGAGGACACTCCATAATCCATCATGGTTGACAGTGTCGAAGGCCTTTGTGAGGTCAAAGAAGGCCATGTACAGCGGTTGGTGCTGTTCCCTGTATTTCTCTTGTAGTTGACGCGCGGTGAAGATCATGTCCATTGTGCCCCTTAGTGGGCGCAATCCGCATTGCGACACTGGAAGGAGCTCTTCAGCCACTGGGAGTAGGCGATTGAGGAGGATTCTTTTGATGACTTTCCCTGTGGCAGACAGCAGGGAGACTCCTCTGTAATTACCGCAATCAGACTTGTCACCTTTCTTGAAGATGGTCACGATTACGGCATCTCTGAGATCCCCTCCTTCCAGATAAGAGAAATTAGTTCACGTATTCGCATCAGTAGTGCTTCTCCGCCATGTTGTATCGCCTTGGTGTGGATTCCACCTGCTCCTGAGGCCTTGTTGTTCTTCAGTTGTCGGATGGCCTTTTCAACCTTATGCCGGGCTGGGGTTGTGCTGAGGTGGTGGTGGGTAGCATGCTGCGGGATGGAGTTGAGGACACTCGCGTCGAAGACAGAGTCTCTGTTAAGGAGATCTTTGAAGTGCTCCTTCCAGCGGGCACTGACTGCCTCTCTGTCCTTGATGAGTACCTCTCCGTTCTTGGCCCGCAGTGGGGTAGGGCCTTGGGTGCTTGGGCCGTCGGTGGTCTTGACTGCGCTAAAGAATCCACGCACGTCGTGGTTTTCGGCTAGCTGCTGGATCTCCTGCGCTTTCTCCACCCACCACCTGTTCTTTAGGTCGCAAGTTTTTTGTTGGACCTCGGCCTTCAGGCGTCTGTAGAGCTGCTTTCTTGCTCTCGAGTTCTGTTGCTGGTTCCAGATCAGGAATGCCTTGCGCTTGCGGCTTATTAGCTCCTGGATCTCCTGGTCATTCTCGTCGAACCAGTCTTGGTGTTTCCTGGTCGAGTGACCGAGCGTCTCTTCACAGGTGCTGATTATGGAGGCCTTGAGTGCAGACCAGGCGCTGTGGACACTGTATCTCTGCATCACTGGGAGTCGTCAGGTTGTTTGTGAGGCGCAGGCTGAATAGGGCTTTCTTAGCGGGGTCTTTGAGTGCTCCAGCGTTGATTTTCCTGCGGCATTGCTTCTGTTGCCGCCGCTGTTTTGGGGCTATGTTGATGGAGATGACAGAGCGGATTAGGCGGTGGTCTGTCCAGCAGTCGTCAGCTCCTGTCATGGCGCGGGTGATGCGGACGTCCTTGCGGTCCCTCGCTCTGACGATGACGTAGTCCAGCAGATGCCAGTGCTTGGAGCGAGGGTGCTGCCATGAAGCCTTGTACTTGTCTCTCTGACGGAACAAGGTGTTGGTTATGACAAGGCCATGTTCTAAGCATTTCATCAGGAGAAGGGTACCGTTGGGGTTGGCTTCCCCTACCCCCTCTCTGCCGATCACACCTCCCCAGAGGTCTGTGTCCTTTCCAACTCTGGCGTTAAAGTCGCCCAGGAGGATCAGCTTGTCGCCCGTTGGGACTCGGGACAGGGATTGTTCGAGGCTGGAGTAGAATTCCTCTTTGGTCTCGTCTGTGGCTTCCAGTGTTGGGGCGTACACACTGATGATCGTAGCGCACTGGTTCCGGGCTAGGGTGAGCCGTAGAGTCATGAGGCGCTCATTTATACTGCTAGGGGAGTCTCTGAGACGTTCAACTTGCTCATTTTTTATGGCGAAGCCTACCCCATGGAGGCGGCGTTCTTCTTCAGGTTTGCCTTTCCAGAAGAAAGTGTACTTGCTCCTTGAGCTGGCCTACCCCTGCCTGCCGGATCTCGCTTAGGGCGGCGATGTCTATGTCGAAACGTCTGAGCTCCAGGGCAACGATAGCAGTACAGCATTCCGGCCTGTCACTGTTGGGGTTGTCCATGAGGGTCCTGACATTCCAGGTCCCGAACTTCATTTTAAAGGGTGGAACATGCCTGTGCGTGAGTGCTTTTAACGTGGGGTGGCCGTTGCACACCAGCTACCACACGGGCTTGACAGAGCAAGGACTTGGTCCAATGGCAAGGGGATCCAAGACGATTGGTGACCAGGCTCTGCTACATCAGCCTAGCTCGGCTTTTAGTCCAATTAGTTTCTCTAGTACATTTTCTCGACTTATATTAATTACGTTAAGTTTCTCACCCTCATTAGACCCTTTGTTCCCCACCATTTTTGGTATGCTTTTTGTGTCTTCTACTGTGAAAACAGATCCAAAATATTTATTTAACGGTTCTGCCATTTCCTTATCCCCCATAATAATTTCTCCTGTCTCAGCCTCTAAGGGACCAACATTTACTTTTGCTACTCTCTTCCTTTTTACATACATGTAGAAGCTCTTATAATCTGTTTTTATATTTCTTGCTAGTTTTCTCTCATTCTATTTTTTCCCTTTTTATCAATGTTTTGGCCATCCTTTGCTGGTTTCTGAAGCTCTCCCAATCCTCAGGCTTACTACTATTCTTTGCAACATTATAAGCTTCTTCTTTCAATCTAATGCTATCCTTAACTTCTTTAGTTAGCCATGGTTGGATCACTTTTCCCGTCGAGTTTTTGTTTCTCAATGGAATGTATTTTTGTTGAGAATTTTGAAATATTTCTTTAAATGCTAGCCAGTGCTTATCTACTGCCATACCTTTTAATCTATTTTTCCAATCTACCTTAGCTAACTTTCCCCTCATACCTATGTAATTGGCTTTATTTAAGTTTAAGACTCTAGTTTCGGACTCAGGCAAGTCACTCTCAAACTTAATGTGAGATTCTATAATATTATGATTACTCTGCCCCAGAGGATCCTTTACTATGAGATTGCTAATTAACCCTGTCTCATTACACAATACAAGATCTAAAATAGCCTGTTCCCTGGTTGGTTCCATGACATATTATTCCAGGAAACAGTCCTATGCATTCCATGAACTCATCCTCCAGACTACCTTTGCCAATATGATTCGTCAAGTCTTATGAAGATTAAAGTCCTCCAAGATTATTGTATGACCTTTGTTACAAGCTCCTACTATTTCTTGATTAATATTCTGTCCAACGGTATAGCTACTGTTAGGGGGCTTATAAACTACTCCCACCAGTGTTTTCTGCCCCTTGTTATTTCTTATCTCCACCCATAGTGATTCTACTTCCTGATCTTCCGAGCCGAGATCCTTTCTCTCTACTGTCCTTATGTCATCTTTTATTATCAGTGCTAACCCCCGTCCTTTTACAATCTGCCTGTCTTTTTGAAACATCAAGTAACCATGAACATTTAGTTCCCAACCATGGTCACCTTGCAAACACTCCCAGGGCAGGTACAGCACGGGTTAGATACAGAGTAAAACTCCTTCTACACTGTCCCATCAAACACTCCCAGGGCAGGTACAGCACGGGTTAGATACAGAGTAAAGCTCCCTCTACACTGTCCCATCAAACACTCCCAGGGCAGGTACAGCACGGGTTAGATACAGAGTAAAGCTCCCTCTACACTGTCCCATCAAACACTCCCAGGGTAGGTACAGCACGAGTTAGATACAGAGTAAAGCTCCCTCTACACTGTCCCATCAAACACTCCCAGGGCAGGTACAGCACGGGTTAGATACAGAGTAAAGCTCCCTCTACACTGTAGGGGGTGGTGGTTTGTGCCAGCTTCACCTCTGGCCTCTGAGCGGTTCGAATCGCTCCCACTCCCTTGGTTCTAGACCTTGGGCTTATTTAGGGGTTGTGAATAAAAGGTGCAGTAGACAATTGAGTTTAATGAGAGAACTCCAAACTTTATTCAAGATAAAACACAATAACAAACATAAACTTCAAGTACAGTAGGGGAACACTTCGGTACAAGCGAGGGAAATGACAGTATAACAGTAATTCACCCCTCCCAACCCCACTACACTAACTAGATTGGATTTCAGAGGACCAGGAATAATGCTCACCACTCACAGAATCACAGAATCCCCACAGTGCAGATAAAGGCCATTTCGGCCCATCGAGCCTGCACCGACACATATCCCACCCTATCCCCGTAACCCCACGTATTTAATACCCCCTAACACTAAGGGTCAATTTATCATAGCCAAATCAACCTAACCCACACATCTTTGGACTGTGGGAGGAAACCGGAGCACCCGGAGGAAACCCACGCAGACACGGGGAGAATGTGCAAACTCCACACAGACAGTCACCCTAGGCCGGATTCGAACCCGGGTCCCTGGCGCTGTGAGGCAACAGTGCTAACCACTATGCCACTCCTTGACAGTTCTTGACAGTTGAGGTATTTCGCGTTTTCGGGGTTCACTGAGGTTTTTGTTTGTTGGGGCCTGCCGTACCCCGGACGTGGTAGAAGACTTCAGCTGCACTCCAGGTCAGTTTGGGTCTGTCCGCTGATGCGGTAGGGTGCGTTTTGGACTTATCAGGTGAGTACCCGATTTCTTTGTTTCTAGCTGCAGGGTTTAGCGTCATTGCATGTAAGTCTTACCCAGGGGTAAGCCAGGAGTAGTTGTAGTGTTGGCGTTTCTTCGGTTTTCCCCTGGTTGGCTGGTTTTGGTCGTGGTTACCTGGTGGTTGGTTGCTGCGCGGGGCCTTGGTTTCCGCTGTATTTTCGAGTGTCGGTTTCCCTCGTGGAGCCCTTGGCGGCTCTTGTTGTTGGTTCGTTGCATTGGAGGCCTGTCGGGGCGGTACCTCCTGGAGCTGGACTGTGTGTTGAGCGATGCTGACTCGCTCCCAGCTTCCAGTGACCTTTGCTAGTGTCTGCTAGAGCTGGACCGTATGTTGAGCGATGCCGACTCGCTCCCAGTTTGTGGTCTCAGTTCTAGCCCTTGCCTGGCCTTGTCTGTCCCTGCCTCCGATCTCGCCTTGGGTCTGCCTCGTGGCCTAGCTGCTTGTCTCTCCTGCTGCTCATTGCTTGCGTGTTGAGTTAACTTCCGAGTGTGGTGCCCGACTCTGCTCTGTCCACTCTTTCTCTTTGTGCTAAGGGTCCCCCAATTATACCCCATTGGGGTTCCCTTATCTCCGCGCCAAATCTCGTTTGCTCTTTGTCTGTGCTTCCGTGAGCTGGTTAAGTCTGATGACTTTAACTTTCTGTTAACTTGTCCTGATTGCTACCGATGTCTTCCATTGAGACAGGGCCTCTATCTACGCGGCAAATCTCGCTTCTTTTGTCTTAGGTTTTGGCGGGCTTGTTAAACTGTTCCGGTCAATACTTGGCTAATCGGGTTTTGATAGGATGATGGGCTATGAAACTGTGTACTGGAAGTTTTATTGTTAGGAATTGTTTTCAGACTTCCAGCATCCTGTCTGGACCTGGGGATTTCAAATAAAAGATCTTGATTTATTCATTTTTGAATGTGTTTGTGATGTTTTGGATGATGCTCTTCCTCCTTGGTTGGATTGCAGTGCAAACATCTCCCAGACGGCTTGATTTGGTCCCAATACTCAAAAGCTGTCCACTGCCTCACCACACCCCTTCCCGCAGCCTGTGTTTCTGTGACTGCAGGTTTACCCAATGACCCTAATTAAAAGGTATCTTATCATCCAAAGTCATTTTCCACAGGGCTTTTCTTCCTTGATCTTTTCAAACTGTCCAAAACTGAGGTTTTGACCTCAAATTCCTTCATTTCGGTCCCACCATTCCAAATTCGTGTTAAGATCCAAAAATCACCCCCTTTAGGGTTCTATTCAAGTTTCTGGGGGATTTTGCGAAGCCTACAACACTGTCCCATCAAACACTCCCAGGGCAGGTACAGCTTAGGTTAGATACAGAGTAAATCTCCCTCTACACTGTCCCATCAAACACTCCCAGGACAGGTACAGCATAGGTTAGATACAGAGTAAAGACCCCTCTACACTGTCCCATCAAACACTCCCAGGACAGGTACAGCATAGGTTAGATACAGAGTAAAGCCCCCTCTACACTGTCCCATCAAACACTCCCAGGGCAGGTACAGCACGGGTTAGATACAGAGTAAATCTCCCTCTACACTGTCCCATCAAACACTCCCAGGACAGGTACAGCATAGGTTAGATACAGAGTAAAGCTCCCTCTACACTGTCCCATCAAACATTCCCAGGGCAGGTACAGCACGGGTTAGATACAGAGTAAAGCTCCCTCCACACTGTCCCATCAAACATTCCCAGGGCAGGTACAGCATGGGTTAGATACAGAGTAAAGCTCCCTCCACACTGTCCCATCAAACACTCCCAGGTCAGGGACAGCACGGGTTAGATACAGAGTAACGCTCCCTCTACACTGTCCCATCAAACACTCCCAGGGCAGGTACAGCATGGGTTAGATACAGAGTAAAGCTCCCTCCACACTGTCCCATCAAACACTCCCAGGGCAGGTACAGCACGGGTTAGATACAGAGTAAAGCTCCCTCTACACTGTCCCATCAAACACTCCCAGGGCAGGTACAGCACGGGTTAGATACAGTGTAAAGCTCCCTCTACACTGTCCTATCAAACACTCCCAGGGCAGGTACAGCCTGAGTTAGATACAGAGTAAAGGAGCGGAGCAACGAGAGGCCAGGGAGAGGAGCGGCGAGAAGAGCTAGAGCAGCAGCGCTGTAAAGAGCGCGAGATGAAGAGGATACAGCGGGCCTGGGCGAGACCAGAGCGGGAGCAGAGCGAGAGAGGCAGCAACTCAACAGCGGTAGAAGGGAAGGAGCTTATTTGGTGAGTTGCTGGTGAGTGGTTTTTGTTAAGTTTTAAGTTTATTTCTGCTAAGTTAGTTCTTAGTCTATTAAATAGAGGCATAGCAGGGCAGCTCAGTCCCGTGGAGTGCACATCCTTTGCCATGTGAGAAGTCCTGGACACTTCACATAGCCTAGACAACCACATGTGCGGGAAGTGTCGCCAGCTACAGCAGCTCCAGATCCATGTTTCAGAGCTTGAGTGGCGACTGGAGTCACTGCTGTGCATCCGCGAGGCTGAGAGTTCCGTGGGTAGCACATTTCTGGAGGTGGTCACCCTGCAGCTTAAGAGTGTGCAGGCAGAGAGGGAATGGGTGACCGTCAGACAGAAGAGGAGGACCAGGCAGGTAGTGCAAGAGGCCCCGGAGTGCATCTCGCTCTCCAACCAGTATTCTGTTCTGAGTACTGGTGAGGGCGATGGTTCCTCTGGGAGTGCAGCCGGAGACAAGTCCACGGTACCACGGGTGGCTCAGCTGCACAGGGGGGGAAGAAAAAGGGTGGAAGAGCAATAGTGGTAGGGGATTCATTAGTTAGGGGAACAGACATGTGTTTCTGCAGCCGCAGACGTGACTCCAGGATGGTATGTTGCCTCCCTGGTGCCAGGGTCAAGGATGTCACTGAATGGCTGCAGGACATTCTGAGGGGGGAGGGTGAACAGCCAGAGGTCGTGGTCCATATTGGTACCAACGACAAAGGCAGAAAGAGGGATGAGATCCTGCAGGCAGATTTTAGGGAGCTAGGAGAGAGATTAAAAAGCAGGAACTCAAAGGTAGTAATCTCCGGATTACTCCCGGTGCCACGTGCTAGTGAGTACAGGAATAGGAGGATAGAACAGATGAATGCGTGGCTGGAGAGATGGTGCTGGAGGAAGGGCTTTAGATTCCTGAGGCATTGGAACCATTTCTGGGGAAGGTAAGACCTGTACAGGCCGGACGGGTTACACACCAACAGAGCTGGGATCAATATTCTTGCGGGGAGGTTTGCGAGTGCTGTTGTGGAGGGTTTAAACTAGCTTGACAGGGGGATGGGCACCAGCATATAGGAGTAGAAAAGAGGAATAAGGTGCATAAAAGAGTAAGTGTGTTGGATAGTACGAGAGAAGAAAGTAGTACTAGAGGTGGAAGTAGTACCATATTAGATAGGAGCAGACTAGGAAAGACTACGAAAAATTCAAAAATGGGTTTAGAATGCATGTACATAAACGCACAAAGTGTGGTGAATAAGGTTGGTGAGCTACAAGCTCAATTAGCTGTGTGGCAATATGATGTTGTGGCAATAACAGAAATGTAGCTTAAAAACGGTGAGGACTGGGCACTTAATATTCAAGGGTACAAGGTGTTCAGAAAAGATAGGAAAGGAAAAAAGGGAGGTGGGGTGGCAGTACTGATTAAGGAAGACATTGTAGTGTTGGAAAGGGAAGATGTTCTTGAGGGGACAAGGACAGAATCCGTTTGGTTAGAGTTGAGGAGCAAAAAGGGTATGATCACGCTATTGGGGGTATTCTATAGGCCTCCAAATAGTGAGAGGGAGGTAGAGGAGCAATTCTGCAGGGAAATCGCAGAGATATGCAAGAGCAATAGAGTGGTGATATTGGGGGACTTTAATTACCCAAATATCAATTGGGATAATACTTGGGTAAAGGGAAAGGAGAGGGAGGAATTTCTGAAATGTGTTCAGGAGAATTTCCTTGACCAGTATGTTCTTGGGCCAACTAGAAGGAGGCATTGCTGGATCTGGTGCTGGGGAATGAGGTGGGCCAGGTCGACCAAGTGTCTGAGGGAGAACACTTGGGTACGAGTGATCATCGTATCATAAGATTTAGATTAGCAATGGAGAGGAGCAAGGAACAATCTAGAGTGGAACTTCTAAATTGGAATGGGGCTAATTTCAGTGGGATGTGAAAGGATCTAGCCAGGGTAAAATGGAACCAAAGACTGACAGGAAAAACTGTAACGGAACAATGGGTGATCTTTAAGGAGGAGATGTTCGAAGTACAGGCTAGGTACATTCCAACAAGAGGGAAGAGTAAGGGAACCAAAGCAAGGGTGACGAGGGAGATAGAGAAGATGATGAAACAAAAAAAGATGGTATATGATGAATGTCAGGCGAATTCTTCAAGGGAGAACCAGACCAAATACAATAATTTGAGAGGGGAAGTGAAGATGTAAATAAGATTAGCAAAGAGAGAATATGAGAGTAGAATGGCGGTTAACATAAAAGGGAACTGAAAATCTTCTACCGGCATGTAAACAGTACGCGGGTAATAAGAGGCGAGGTGGGGCCTATTAGAGACAAAGAAGGTGATATATACTTAGAGGCGCAGGGCAAGGCTAGAATACTCAGTGAGTACTTTGTATTGGTGTTTACTAAGGAGGTGGATGCTGACAAAATATCGGTAGAAGTGGAAAAGATAGAAGCAATGGAAGGGGTGAAAATTAAGAGACAGGATGTACTAGAATGGCTGAGTAAGCTTAGAGTGGATAAGTCACCTGGTCCAGAAGGCTTGCATCCCAGTTTGCTAAGGGAATTGTGGGAGGAGATAGTGGAAGGGCTTACCATAATTTCCCAATCTTCCCTAGATGTGGGGGAGGTGCCTGAGGATTGGAAAGTGGCAAATGTAACACCATTGTTCAAGTAAGGGTGTAAGGATAATCCTAGTAACTACAGTTTAACATCAGTGGTGGGTAAAGTTTTAGAAACAATCATCAAGGAAAAATTTAACTGGCACTTGGATAGGTTTAAGCTAATTAAGGAGAGCCAACACGGATTTGTAAAAGACAGATCATGTTTGACTAATCTAATTGAATATTTTGATGAAGTAACAGGGAGCATTGATGAAGGGAATGCAATGGATGTTGTCTGCATGGATTTTAGGAAGGCGTTTGACAAAGTATCACATAGAAGGCTGGTTAACAAAATTGAGGCTCATGGAATAGGTGGGTCAGTGGCAGCTTGGATAAGGAATTGGCTTAAGGACAGAAAACAGCGAGTTGTGGTAAATGGCTGTTTTCCAGACTGGAGGATGGTAGACAGTGGTGTTCCCCAAGGGTGAGTGCTGAGGCCACTGCTTTTTTTGATATATATAAATGACCTGGATATTGGAATACAAAGTAGAATTTCTAAATTTGCTGATGACACCAAACTTGGGGATGTGGCAAACAATAATAATGCTACTAATCGACTGCAACAGGACATAGAAAGGCTAGCAGAATGGGCAGACAAGTGGCAGATGGAATTTAATACAGAGAAGTGTGAGGTGATGCATTTTGGCAATAGGACCAGGGAGAGGCAATATACACTTAATGGCACAGTTTTAAAGAGTGTCCAGGGACAGAGGGACCTGGGAGTTAATGTGCATAGGTCCCTGAAGGTGGTGGGACATATTGAGAGTGTGGTTAGCAAAGCATATGGGATCTTGGGCTTCATAAATAGAGGTATTGAGTACAAAAGTAGAGATGTTATGCTGAAACTTTATAAAGCACTGGTTAGGCCACAACTGGAGTATTGCGTCCAGTTCTGGTCACCACACTTTAGGAAGGATGTGAAGGCCCTTGAGAGGGTGCAGAGGAGATTTACCAGAATGGTTCTGGGGATGGGGGAATCTTAGCTACAAGGACAGGCTGGAGAAGCTGGATTTGTTTTCATTAGAGCAAAGGAGGTTGAGGGGTGATTTGATAGAGGTGTACAAAATTATGACAGGTTTGGATAGATACATAGATACATAGATACATAGAAGATAGGAGCAGGAGTAGGCCATCCGGCCCTTCGAGCCTGCTCCGCCATTTAATGAGATCATGGCTGATCCTCCAATTCAGTATCCCGTCCCCGCCTTCTCTCCGTAACCCTTAACCCCTTTTGCCTGTAGAAATATATCTAATTCCCTCTTAAATATATTTAATGAGCTGGCGTACACTGCCCTCTGTGGCAATGAGTTCCACAGGTTCACCACCCTCTGAGTGAAGAAATTCCCCCTCATTTCTGTCCTAAATGGTTTAGCCCTTATCCTTAAATTATGTCCTCTAGTTCTGTTCTCACCCGCCAAGGGAAACATTCCTTCTGCATCTAGTCTGTCTAGACCTGTCAGAATTTTATACACTTCTATGAGGTCCCCTCTCAATCTTCTAAACTCCAGTGTGTACATCCCTAAACTACATAGTCTCTCCTCATAGGTCAATCCCGCCATTCCTGGTATCAGCCTGGTGAATCGCCGCTGCACCCCCTCCATGGCAAGAACATCTTTCCTCAGATGAGGCGACCAAAACTGTACACAGTACTCGAGGTGTGGTCTCACCAGTGCCCTGTACAGCTGCAGCAAGGTATCCCTGTTCCTGTATTCCAACCCTTTTGCTATGAAGGCCAGCATACCGTTTGCCTTCTTGATCGCCTGTTGCACCTGCATGCTCGCCTTCAGTGACTGGTGTACAAGAACACCCAGGTCTCTCTGTACTTCCCCCTCTCCCAATTTATTGCCATTTAAATAATAATTTGCCCTCCCGTTCCTGCACCCAAGGTGGATAACTTCGCACTTGTCCACATTATAGTGCATCTGCCATTTAGCCGCCCAATCACCCAGTCTGTCCAAATCGCTCTGGAGCTTCCTGGTCTCCTCCTCTGAGCCCACCCTCCCTCCTAGTTTAGTGTCGTCTGCAAATTTGGAAATGCTGCATCCGACTCCCTGATCCAGGTCATTAATGTAAATTGTGAACAGCTGGGGACCCAGGACAGATCCCTGTGGTACCCCACTTGTTACTGCCTGCCATTCAGAAAATGAGCCGTTTATTCCAACTCTCTGTTTTCTATCTGACAGCCAGTTCTCTATCCACGTCAATACTTTCCCCTTTATCCCATGAGCTTCAATTTTCCCTGCTAATCTTTTATGTGGGACCTTATCGAAGGCCTTTTGGAAGTCCAGGTACACCACATCTACTGGCTCTCCCCCATCTATTTTACCAGTTACTCCCTCAAAAAATTCCAATAGATTAGTCAAGCACGATTTACCCTTTGTAAATCCATGTTGACTCTGTCCTATCCTGTCCCCATTTGCTAAGTGCTCCGCTATTTCATCCTTAATGATGGACTCCAGCATTTTGCCCACAACTGATGTAAGGCTTACAGGTCTGTAATTACCTGCTTTTTCCCTACCCCCCTTTTTGAATAGTGGGGTAACGTTAGCTACCCTCCAATCCATGGGCACTGTTCCCGAGTCTAATGAATTCTGAAAAATCATACTTAGTGCATCCGCTATCTCTAGGGCCACCTCCTTCAGCACCCTAGGATGCATGTTATCAGGCCCTGGGGATTTGTCCGCCTTCAATCCCTTTAGCTTCCTTAACACCATATCCTTAGAGATATTGACTTGCGTCAGTTCCTCCTTTGCAAATGTCCCTATTTTTCCCGATATCCCAGGGAGGTTTTTTGTGTCTTCCTTCGTAAAGACTGACCCAAAGTATGCATTTAGTTGGTCTGCCATTTCTTTATTTCCCGTTATATATTCCCCCGTATCTGACTGCAATGGGCCAACTTTGGTTTTCACCAGTCTTTTCCTCTTGATATACTTATAAAAGCTTTTGGAGTTAGTTTTTATATTTTCCGCCAGCTTGCTTTCGTAAGCTATTTTGCCCCTCTTGATTAAGCCCTTTGTCCTCCTTTGCTCTATCTTAAACTGTTCCCAATCTTCCGCTCTGGCGCTTTTTTTGGCTATTTTATACGCCCTATCTTTGGATTTTATGCTGTCTCTAATTTCCCCTGTTATCCACGGTTGAGTCACCTTTTTAGATTTCCTTTTATGACAGATTGGTATAAACAAGTTTTGCAATTTTGTCATTCTATCTTTAAATGCTTGCCATTGTTTATCTACCTCCAGTCCTCCCAGGAACGTTGTCCAATCATACCTACTCAGTTCCCGTCTAATGGCATCATAATTCCCCTTGTTTAAATTCAGGACCTTAGTATCTGAGTCAATTTCTTCGCTCTCCATTTCGAGTGAGAAATCGATCATGTTATGATCGCTCTGCCCCAAGGGTCCCCGCACAACAAGATTACTAATTAGTCCCTTCTCATTGCACAGTACCCAGTCCAATATAGCCTGTTCCCGAGTTGGTTCCTCGACATATTGATCCAGATAACCATCCCTTAAACACTCAAGGAATTCCTCCTCCTCATTATTTTTACTGATTAGGCTATTCCAATCTATATGTAAGTTAAAGTCACCTATGATGACAGCTGTGCTCTTATTGCACGCTTCTCTAATTTCCCTCGTGATGCCCTCCCCAACCTCTATTTTACTATTTGGAGGCCTATATACCACTCCTATTAATGTTTTTCGCCCCTCGCTATTTCTTAGCTCCACCCATATAGATTCTGTATTAACTGAGTTAATATCCTTCCTTTCAATTGCATTTATCCCTTCTAG
>JASTWF010002781.1:10000-17209 GCA_030390025.1 Squalus acanthias
GGATCAAACCCCTTCCCTTTCACTCCCATTGTACACAATCCCAGTGGATCAAACCCCTTCCCTTTCACTCCCATTGTACGCATTCCCAACGGATCAAACCCCTTCCCATTCACTCCCATTGTACAGAATCCCAATGGACCCAAACCCCTTCCCATTCACTCCCATTGTACGCATTCCCAACGGATCAAACCCCTTCCCATTCACTCCCATTGTACGTACTCCCAACGGATCAAACCCCTTCCCATTCACTCCCATTGTACACATTCCCAACGGATCAAACCCCTTCCCATTCACGCCTATTGTACACATTCCCAACGGATCAAACCCCTTCCCATTCACTCCCATTGTACGCATCCCCAATGGATCAAATCCCTTCCCTTTCATTCCCATTGTACGCAATCCCAATGGACCCAAACCCCTTCCCATTCACTCCCATTGTACAGAATCCCAATGGACCCAAACCCCTTCCCATTCACTCCCATTGTACGCATTCCCAACGGATCAAACCCCTTCCCATTCACTCCCATTGTACGCACTCCCAATGGATCAGACCCCTTCCCTTTCATTCCCATTGTACGCAATCCCAATGGATCAAACCCATTCCCATTCACTCCCATTGTACGCAATCCCAATGGATCAAACCCTTTCCCATTCACTCCCATTGTACGCACTCCCAATGGACCCAAACCCCTTCCCATTCACTCCCATTGTACACAATCCCAATGGACCCAAACCCCTTCCCATTCACTCCCATTGTACAGAATCCCAATGGACCCAAACCCCTCTCCATTCACTCCCACTCCAACACCCATCAGTCTACCCCAGTCCAGTCGCCTCCCCCACCATCAGCCTATCCCAGGCGAGACCCTCCAACGCCCAAGAACACCCCCTTCGCCAAGGAGCCAATCACTTGTCAGTATTGGGATCCCAGGCCAACGGTGCCCTCTGCTGGTGGAGGGCTGGTACTGCACGAACAATGGTTTTTGTTGAGAAATGGCCCGGGTATCGAAATCGGAACACTGCGGATGCTGAAATGCTGAAATTCTCAACAGACAATACTGGAAACGGCCAGTCGGTCAAGCAGGTTTCAGGAGACCTCCCTCGGCCGCAGTGGAAGGGTTCCTCTCGCATTTCACCGCTCACTGCTGGTCCGTGATCATGTCAGGAGGGGAACTGAAGCCCCATTTGCTGTAAACATCAGACTAGGAGCCCGTGGGCAATCAGAAACTGAGCTCTTGTTGTAAATGTCACCGTGGGAGGTTCAGAACCTCCGTGTATTTCCTGTGTCAAACCTTTCGATACCCACTGCACAGAAAGATATAAATCAGTGGTGCGTGTAACATGGCCTCAGCTGCTCTTTGCTGCCCTTCCTGCCTTCACCTGTGATGTACAAAACAAAGCCTTCTCCTTTTCTGAGATCTCCATTCAGGCCCTGCCTGTCTGTGGGGTGTCAGAGCTGGGGTTCAGTGTCTCTGGGGCCTTGTGTTCATGCCCTGCCTGTTTGTCGGGTGTCAGAGCTGGGATTCAGTGTCCCTGGAGCCTTGTGTCCAGGCCCTGCCTGTCTGTGGGGTGTCAGAGCTGGGGTTCAGTGTCACTGGGGCCTTGTGTCCAGGCCCTGCCTGTCTGTGGGGTGTCAGATCTGGGGTTCAGTGTCCCTGGGGCCTTGTGTCCAGGCCCTGCCTGTCTGTGGGGTGTCAGAGCTGGGATTCAGTGCCCCTGGGGCCTTGTGTCCAGGCCCTGCCTGTCTGTGGGGTGTCAGAGCTGGGATTCAGTGTCTCTGGGGCCTTGTGTTCAGGCCCTGCCTGTCTGTGGGGTGTCAGAGCTGGGGTTCAGTGTCCCTGGGGCCTTGTGTTCAGGCCCTGACTGTCTGTGGGGTGTCAGAGCTGGGGTTCGGTGTCCCTGGGGCCTTGTGTTCAGGCCCTGCCTGTCTGTGGGGTGTCAGAGCTGGGGTTCAGTGTCCCTGGGGCCTTGTGTTCAGGCCCTGCCTGTCTGTGTTAGTGCTGGGATTCAGTGTCCCTGGGGCCTTGTGTTCAGGCCCTGTCTATCTATGGGGTGTCAGAGCTGGGGTTCAGTGTCCCTGGGGCCTTGTGTTCAGGCTCTGTCTATCTATGGGGTGTCAGAGCTGGGGTTCAGTGTCTCTGGGACCTTGTGTTCAGGCCCTGCCTGTCTGTGGGGTGTCAGAGCTGGGATTCAGTGTCCCTGGAGCCTGTGTTCAGGCCCTGTCTATCTATGGGGTGTCAGAGCTGGGGTTCAGTGTCTCTGGGACCTTGTGTTCAGGCCCTGACTGTCTGTGGGGTGTCAGAGCTGGGATTCAGTGTCACTGGGTCCTTGTGTTCAGGCCCTGCCTGTCTGTGGGGTGTCAGAGCTGAGAGTCAGTGTCCCTGGAGCCTGTGTTCAGGCCCTGCCTGTCTATGGGGTGTCAGAGCTGGGGTTCAGTGTCCCTGGAGCCTGTGTTCAGGTACAGACCCGCGTCCCATTATCGTGCGGGGGAATCGCGGGTACAGACCCGCGTCCCAGCCCGGTTAATCGCACTGCACTACTGAATTGAGTTGCTTTGAATAAGACATCCTGACAGCGGGAAAGGTTTTGAGCTTAATTCAATTGAATAAATGTATTTATTTAATAAAGAAGCACTGAGAATCATAATTTAAATGTGTGGCCTCTCTATCTCTCCCATTCCCCCTCCCGAGGGTTGTTAATTATTCGTTCCTGGGATGTGGGCGTCTCTGGCAAGGCCAGCATTTATCGCCCATCCCTAGTTGCCCTTGAGAAGGTGGTGGTGAGCTGCCTTCTTGAACCGCTGCAGTCCGTGTGGTGAAGGTTACTCCCACAGTGCTGTTAGGGAGGGTGTTCCAGGATTTTGACCCAGCGACGATGAAGGAACGGCCGATATATTTCCAAGTCAGGATGGTGCGTGGCTCGAGGGGAACTTGGAGGTGGTGGTGTTCCCACCCTCCATATACTTGAGCTCATCCAAAAGTCTGCGGCCCCGTAATCCTAATTCGCACCAAGTCCCGTTCACCCCCTGTGCTCGCTGAACTACATTGGCTCCCGGTCCAGCAATGCCACGATTTTAAAATTCTCCATCCTCATGCTCACATCCCTCCGTGGCCTCCTCGCCCCTCCCTATCTCTGGAATCTCCTCCAGCCCCTACAACCCTCCGAGATCTCTGCGCTCCTCCAATTCTCGCCTCTTGCGCATTCCCGATTTTCATCGCACCACCACTGGCGGCCGTGCCTTCAGCTGCCTGGGCCCTAAGCTCTGGAATTCCCTCCCTAAACCTCTCCGCCTCTGGGATGAGAGGGCTGTTCTATGAGGAGAGATAGAGTAGAACGAGCCCATATTCTCTGGAGTTTAATAGAATTAAAGGAGATCTCCTGGAAATGTATAAAATTCTGAGGGGATTGACAGGGTAGATGCTGAGAGGTTGTTTCCCCTGGCTGGAGTGTGTAGAACTAGGGGTCACAGTCTCAGGATAAGGGGTCGGCCATTTAAGACCGAGATGAGGAGGAATTTCTTCACTCAGAGGGTTGTGAATCTTTAGAATTCTCTGCCCCAGAGGGCTGTGAATGCTGAGTCTTTGAGTATGAAATAACTGCATTTAAAATAAAAAGAGGGGATATATTAAATAAACTAATCAAACTCAAAGAGGATAAAATCCCTGGGGGGGAAAAAAATGGGTCGCGCCCCCTTTGGAATGCTAACTTTGCTAAAAGTTAGCGCCCCCCCGCGCCCGAAGTTGAATGGTAGCGCCCCAATCAGGAGGCGGGGTGCTACTGAAAGCGCTCCCCCTCCCTCGTGCGGCGCTCCCATTGAATATCGCAGTGCTAAAGGGGAGGGGCCTAGCGCAGCACGCACCAGGGCCCAGCTGGACCACCAGGGAGCCGGGTGCCGGCAAAAGAGCCCGGCACTCCTGGTCCGGATGGATTACATCCACGCATTTTAAAAGAATCTAGGGAAGAGATAGCAGAGGCATTACTGCACATATTTAGTAATTCATTCGAAAAAGGTGTAGTGCCAGAGGACTGGCGGATAGCTAATGTAATACCTATATTTAAGAAGGGGGATAGAACATGTCCAGGGAACTATAGACCAGTCAGCTTAACATCCATCGGTGGTCGGAAAAATAATGGAATCCCTACTAAAGGAGAGAATGGAAGAACATCTAGAAGCCAAAAATATAATAATGATAGTCAGTATGGATTTCAAAAGGGAAAGTCTTGCTTGACCAACCTCATTGAATTCTTTGAAGAGGTAACAGAGGGAATAGACAAGGGTAATGCAGTAGATGTAATTTATCTAGATTTTCAATCGGCCTTCGATAAGGTACCACATAATAGACTAATAAATTAGGTCAGAGGATGCGGAGTCAGGGGACAAGTAGCAGATTGGATAGCTAGCTGGCTTCAAGACAGAAAGTAGAGAGTAGGGGTAAAGGGTAGCTATTCACAGTGGCAGAAGATGGGTAGTGGTGTTCTACAAGGATCAGTACTGGGACCACTGCTGTTCACAATTTATATTAACGATTTAGACTTTGGAATCAAAAACACAATTTCTAAATTTGCGGGTGACACCAAATTGGGGGGGATAGTCAATACTGAGGAGGACTGCAACAAATTACAGGAGGACATTAATAAACTTGCAGAATGGGCAAATAATTGGCAAATGAAATTCAACGCAGATAAATATGAGGTATTACATTTTGGTAGGAAGAATAGGGAGGTCACTTATTACTTGGAGGTGCGAGTCTGGGTGGGGTAGAGGAGCAAAGGGATCTCGCAGTACAAATACACAAATCACTAAAAGTTGCGCCATAAGTTAGCAAGGCCATAAAAAAAGCAAACCAAGCACTGGGGTTTATTTCTAGAGGGATAGAATTGAAAAGTAGAGAAGTTATGCTAAACCTGTATCGAATCTTAGTTAGACCACACTTAGAGTACTGCGTACAGTTCTGGTCACCATATTATAAAAAGGATATAGAGGCACTGGAGAGGGTGCAGAGAAGATTTACAAGGATGATACCAGAAATGCGAGGGTATACCTATCAGGAAAGGAGGAACAGGCTGGGTCTCTTTATCTTGAAAGGAGAAGGTTGAGGGGTGACCTAATAGAGGTCTTTGAAATAACGAAAGGTTTTGATAGAGTGGATAGAGAGAGAATGTTTCCACTTGTGGGGAAGAGCATAACTAGAGGCCATCAATATAAGATAGTCACCAAGAAATCCAATAGGGAATTCAGAAGAAACTTCTTTACCCAGAGAGTGGTGAGAATGTGGAACTCGCTCCCACAGGGAGTGGTTGAAGCGAATAGTATCGATACATTTAAGGGGAGGCTAGACGAGCATATGAGGGAGAAGGGAATAGAGGGTTATGCTGATAGATTTAGATGAGGAAAGACAGGAGGAGGCTCGAGTGGAGCATTAACGCCGGCATGGACTGGTTGGGCCGAATGGCCTGTGTCTGTGCCGTATATCCTATGTAACTGTTCAAGGCTGAGATCGATAGATTTTTGGACTCTCGGGGAACCAAGGGATATGGAGATAAGGCAGGAAAGTGGAGTTGAGGTAGAAGATCAGCCATGATCTTATTGAATGGCGGAGCAGGCGCGAGGGGCCGAATGGCCGACTCCTGCTCCTATTTCTTATGTTGGTTTTATGGGCTGTTTTACTGCATTGAAGGCGCGATATCAGAGCGAGTTGTTGTTGGCGGTGTTCCCAGTGCACCTGTCCTTCTGGAGGTCGCTCACCGAGGGATGGGGTTCCGCAGGTGCCTTTTTGGTTCCATTTCCTGCTCCCCCCACCGCCCCGGGGGCCCAATCCTCCACCTGCGATCTCACCCAGTCTTTGGCCGTTCAGCTGCAGTCCTCCTCCCCCACTCCTTCTATGAGTGGGGTTTCAGGCAGCGTTGATAGTTTGTGAGATGTTTAAGGCTCCTGAGGGAAAAATTCAGTATCGCCCCGTTTGGGGCACAATTATCGGCTGGGCGCAAAGATTAGCGCCTGGCGCTAATTATCGCCTCCGACTGCAAACTTGGCTTTTATCGCCACTGGAGGTGATTGGAGCGCTAAATCAGGCGCAAAGGCCGAGGAGCGAGGCGCTACCTCAGAGCGCTGGCGAAGCTCATGTGATGTCAGTCAGCAATGGAACACAGACACACTGGCGCCGGCCAGTTCTTAAAGGGGAGGGTTGATTTTGCTTTCCATCCACATCCTGCTCATTGCAGCCTTGAATCTCGGCCTGGAGAGACCTGTACATCAAATCTGCTGGAAAGAACAATGGAGAGGCCCAGGGAAAGAGCTCAGAGTGCAGCCCCCAGCAGTCTCTTCTAAATCGATGCCAGGAAGGGCAAAGCAAAATGAACCTGCTCAGTACCCAAAACTCCTTCTCACAGCGTTGAATCTCTCCAGAAGTCTCTCTCTCTCTCTCTCTCTCAGAATGCGTGGTTCAAAAATGTCGCCAACAATAAAAGGCAGGAAGCGGCCGCCTTTAAATAGCGCTCCCTCAGTCCCTTCCCGACTGCGAAACTCTCCCCTCAACCTGTCGTTGCTAGCGGCAGGCGGTAAGGCAGGGGGCGCCACTCAATATCCGCTCCGGGGCGCTACCGGGGCGTTGCGCACTCAACTGACGTCACGATCTGCCGGTGCTGGAGATCGTGGCGGTACTGTTTAGCGCCGCCACAAAATGTATGGTTAATTTCGCGAGCGGCGCAAACATCGCCGCGCCCGGGCGGTGGTTGCTTTGCGCCCCATTAGCACCCGCTTAAGGCGCTAACGGGAGGCGCAAACAACTGAATTTTTCCCCCCATGTCTCCTCCGGCCCCCCCTCCTTTCTAGGGGCGGGTGGGACGGGGTCTGTGCGGCGGGGGGGCTCGGAGTGTTAAACTGGGGGCACCTGAAGGTCAAGGACAGGACAACAACTTTCATTTATGTAGCACCTTTAACATAGTAAAATATCCCACGGTGTGTCACAGGAGCGTAAATCAGTCAAAATTTGACACCGAGCCACATAAGGAGATATTAGGACAGGTTGGGTCCTAAGTTTGGTCAAAGAGGCAAGGTTTTAAGGAGCATCCTAAAGGAGGAGAGAGAGGCGGAGAGGTTTAGGGAAGGAATTTCAGAGCTTAGGGCCAAGGCGGCTGAAGGCACGGCCGACAGTGGTGGAGCGATGGAAATCGGGGGGGATGTGCATGAGGCCAGAATTGGAGGAGCGC
>JASTWF010002782.1:0-17199 GCA_030390025.1 Squalus acanthias
AAAAAATAATCACGATGGTCAATGGAATGTCTGCCTGTGTCTCGAGGGGGCTGGAATACGAAGGGCTGGAAGTGGTGCGACCGCTGTGTGAAGCTCTGGTCAGACCCCATCCGGAATCACTGCTTTCAGTTCTGGGCCCCGCACCTCAGGAAGGATATCTCGGCCTCGGAGAGGGTGCGGAGCAGATTCACCAGAACGATACCCGGGGGCTGAAAGGGGTAAATCACCAGGACAGATTGGCACAGACGGGGCTTGTGTTCCCTCGAGTTTAGAAGATTAAGGGGCGATCTAATCGAGGTGTTTGAGATGATTAAAGGAGTCGATAGGGTAGAGAGAGAGAAACTATTTCCTCTGGTGGGGGGAGTCCAGAACAAGGGGGCAGAACCTTCAAATTCGAGCCAGGCCGTTCAGGGGTGATGTCAGGAAGCACTTCTTCACACAAAGGGCGGTGGAAATCGGGAACTCTCTCCCCCAAAAAGCTGTCGAGGCTGGGGGTCAATTGGAAATTTCAAAACAGAGATTGAGAGATTTATGTTGGGTAAGAGTATGAAGGGTTACGGAACCGAGGCGGATAGACAGAGTTAAGATACAGATCAGACGCGGTCTGATTGAATGGTGGAACAGGCTCGAGGGGCTGAATGGCCTCCTCCTGTTCCTGTGTAACAGGCTCAAGGGGCTGAATGGGCCTCCTCCTGTTCCTGTGTAACAGGCTCGAGGGGCTGAATGGGCCTCCTCCTGTTCCTGTGTAACAGGCTCGAGGGGCTGAATGGGCCTCCTCCTGTTCCTGTGTAACAGGCTCGAGGGGCTGAATGGGCCTCCTCCTGTTCCTGTGTAACAGGCTCGAGGGGCTGAATGGGCCTCCTCCTGTTCCTATGGTAACAGGCTCGAGGGGCTGAATGGGCCTCCTCCTGTTCCTGTGTAACAGGCTTGAGGGGCTGAATGGGCCTCCTCCTGTTCCTGTGTAACAGGCTCGAGGGGCTGAATGGGCCTCCGCCTGTTCCTGTGTAACAGGCTCGAGGGGCTGAATGGGCCTCCTCCTGTTCCTATGGTAACAGGCTCGAGGGGGCTGAATGGGCCTCCTCCTGTTCCTGTGTAACAGGCTCGAGGGGCTGAATGGCCTCCTCCTGTTCCTGTGTAACAGGCTCGAGGGGCTGAATGGGCCTCCTCCTGTTCCTGTGTAACAGGCTCGAGGGGCTGAATGGGCCTCCTCCTGTTCCTGTGTAACAGGCTCGAGGGGGCTGAATGGGCCTCCTCCTGTTCCTATGGTAACAGGCTCGAGGGGGCTGAATGGGCCTCCTTCTGTTCCTGTGTAACAGGCTCGAGGGGGCTGAATGGGCCTCCTTCTGTTCCTGTGTAACAGGCTCGAGGGGGCTGAATGGGCCTCCTCCTGTTCCTGTGTAACAGGCTCGAGGGGCTGAATGGGCCTCCTCCTGTTCCTGTGTAACAGGCTCGAGGGGCTGAATGGGCCTCCTCCTGTTCCTGTGTAACAGGCTCGAGGGGCTGAATGGGCCTCCTCCTGTTCCTATGGTAACAGGCTCGAGGGGGCTGAATGGGCCTCCTTCTGTTCCTGTGTAACAGGCTCGAGGGGGCTGAATGGGCCTCCTTCTGTTCCTGTGTAACAGGCTCGAGGGGGCTGAATGGGCCTCCTTCTGTTCCTGTGTAACAGGCTCGAGGGGCTGAATGGGCCTCCTCCTGTTCCTATGTAACAGGCTCGAGGGGCTGAATGGGCCTCCTCCTGATCCTGTGTAACAGGCTCGAGGGGGCTGAATGGGCCTCCTCCTGTTCCTATGGTAACAGGCTCGAGGGGGCTGAATGGGCCTCCTCCTGTTCCTATGTAACAGGCTCGAGGGGCTGAATGGGCCTCCTTCTGTTCCTGTGTAACAGGCTCGAGGGGCTGAATGGGCCTCCTCCTGTTCCTATGTAACAGGCTCGAGGGGCTGAATGGGCCTCCTCCTGATCCTGTGTTCCTGTGAATTGATAGACCACAGCCCCCTCCCCACCTGTGTCAGTGTGGGAGGGTGCTGGGGCAGGGGGTTGAGCGAGCGAAGCTGGTGCCAGTAGGATGGAATTCGGAGAGAGAAGTTGGGCATTCGACATGGCTCTGCGATGATGGAACAAATCTGACCCAGACTATTGAGTTCAGGGTCTCTGCTACCTGCTGGTTGAAGGACCTTTGTGAAATGAAATTGAGGACTGCCTCAAAACACATGGGCCCAAAAATTCGTGAGGAAGCCTTCGTGCGAGGGTAAGGCTTCCCCGCGATCTCTCACTGCGTGTTGGCTTTTTCAGATCCAGCTCGCACGAACTTGATGTTCTGGACAGCAGCTGGGCAGTGCTTGCGTATCCCACCGGCGTAGTGAATTCGTGCGAGCTGTGGGATCACGTGACTCAGTTAGAGCCAATGGCAGCACACCATCTTCCATTCATAACTTTCACATAAGTGCTGTGAAAGCTATGAATACTATATCCCCCCAAAAGACCAGCTAAACCTCAATTAAATTTAAAAAAAAAACCATCACATTAATAAAATAAGTATAGTTAAATAAATTAACCATTTTAAATAAAAAATTAAATTTTTGAAAAAATTTAAAATCTTTTAAAAAGTTATAAAAATAAACTTACCTGTCTTTAAAGTCTCTAAAAAAGATATACCTGTTCAAAAAAAATCAAAATAATACTTAATTCACTACTTACCTTGTTAAAAGTGGGTCTTACTCCTCCTTTTTTTATGTGTAAAATCTTCCCTACTTACCTGCGCGTTGAAACCACTAAGTGCACAGCGTGCGCGCAGCCTGTAGCGAGCACGCGGTTTACCTAGGACCCGCCCCCTTTTCCATTCACCAAGTGCCGGTTTTCAGCGCATGCGCAGTGCATGCAGAAAACCGGCAATTGGAGACAGAATACGCGAGAGTACACAGTGCGTACTCTCGCGTATCAACACAAATTTTTGGGCCATGGACTCCACATTCAGCACTCGATTAACAACTTCACTCACAAAGAGTCTGATGTGGGATAAAGGGGAAAATGGCACACTGACTCAGGGAACTCCTCTCAGAAATATTGTCAGGACAGTGTAGAGGGAGCTTTACTCTGTATCTAACCCCGTGCTGTACCTGCCCTGTGAGTGTTAGATGGGACAGTGTAGAGGGAGCTTTACTCTGTATCTAACCCCGTGCTGTACCTGCCCTGGGAGTGTTTGATGGGACAGTGTAGAGGGAGCTTTACTCTGTATCTAACCCGTGCTGTACCTGCCCTGGGAGTGTTTGATGGGACAGTGTAGAGGGAGCTTTACTCTGTATCTAACCCATGCTGTACCTGCCCTGGGCGTGTTTGATGGGAAATTGTAGAGGGAGCTTTACACTGTATCTAACCCGTGCTGTACCTGCCCTGGGAGTGTTTGATGGGACAGTGTAGAGGGAGCTTTACTCTGTATCTAACCCGTGCTGTACCTGCCCTGGGAGTGTTTGATGGAACAGTGTAGAGGGAGCTTTACTCTGTATCTAACCCAGTGCTGTACCTGCCCTGGGAGTGTTTGATGGGACTGTGTAGAGGGAGCTTTACTCTGTATCTAACCCGTGCTGTACCTGCCTTGGGAGTGTTTGATGGGACAGTGTAGAGGGAGCTTTACTCTGTATCTAACCCGTGCTGTACCTGCCCCGGGAGTGTTTGATGGGACAGTGTAGAGGGAGCTTTACTCTGTATCTAACCCGTGCTGTACCTGCCCTGGGAGTGTATGATGGGACAGTGTAGAGGGAGCTTTACTCTGTATCTAACCCCGTGCTGTACCTGCCCTGGGAGTGTTTGATGGGGACAGTGTAGAGGAGCCTTACTCTTTATCTAACACGTGCTGTACCTGCCCTGGGAGTGTTTGATGGGGACAAGGTAGAGGGAGCTTTACTCTTTATCTAACCCCGTGCTGTACCTGCCCTGGGAGTGTTTGATGGGACAGTGTAGAGGGAGCTTTACTCTGTATCTAACCCGTGCTGTACCTGCCCTGGGAGTGTTTGATGGGACAGTGTAGAGGGAGCTTTACTCTGTATCTAACCCGTGCTGTACCTGCCCTGGGTGTGTTTAATGGGACAGTGTAGAGGGAGCTTTACTCTGTATCTAACCCCGTGCTGTACCTGCCCTGGGAGTGTTTGGTGGGACAGTGTAGAGGGAGCTTTACTCTGTATCTAACCCGTGCTGTACCTGCCCTGGGTGTGTTTAATGGGACAGTGTAGAGGGAGCTTTACTCTGTATCTAACCCCGTGCTGTACCTGCCCTGGGAGTGTTTGATAGGACAGTGTATAGGGAGCTTTACTCTGTATCTAACCCCGTGCTGTACCTGCCCTGGGAGTGTTTCTGTTTAAATGTATTTTTTCCCCGATCTAGAAATTCCCACCACCCCTACCATAACTCCTCGTGTGTCTCTCTCAGGTATGGTATTAATTCATTCAGTGTTGTAGAGCGTATGTAGTTTTAATCACTAACTCTATTCTGCTTATCTAGAGGTGCTTAGTGGGACATGGTTAATCTCCCTGGTGCTGAAATTTACTGTGGTATAATCAAGCTATACTTCAAATAAGATTTTATTTGCAATATCATTGCTTGCAGACTTATAGGTGGTTGTACGGCAAACACAAGGAATTGCACAGCCTGCCTTGTAGATGGCTCTGTCCTTGGCGTTCATGTCGAAGGTAGCTTGATGCTTTAGCCTAGTATTTCACACTGCACGCTAGTTAGCTTCAGGGTTTATTCGCCGCTGTATCTAAATTATTAACCAGGATGTCACTTTGGGAGCAAGCAATAGATCAGAGCCGTGGCTCAGTGGGTAGCCCTCTCTCGTCTCCGAGCCAGACGGTCGTGGGTTCGAGTCCTACTCCAGAGATTCGAGCACAGAAGTCTAGGCTGACGTTCCCATTGCAAGTGCTGAGGGAGCGCCGCACTGTCGGCGGGGCGGTACTGAGGGAGCGCCGCACTGTCGGAGAGGCAGTACTGAGGGAGCGCCGCACTGTCGGAGGGGCAGTACTGAGGGAGTGCCGCACTGTCGGAGGGGCAGTACTGAGGGAGCGCCGCACTGTCGGAGGGGCAGAACTGAGGGAGAGCCGCACTGTCGGAGGGGCAGTACTGAGGGAGTGCCGCACTGTCGGAGGGGCAGTACTGAGGGAGCGCCGCACTGTCGGAGGGGCAGTACTGAGGGAGCGCCGCACTGTCGGAGGGGCAGAACTGAGGGAGAGCCGCTCTGTCGGAGGGGCAGTACTGAGGGAGCGCCGCACTGTCGGAGGGGCAGTACTGAGGGAGCGCCGCACTGTCAGAGGTGCCGCCTTTCTGATGAGACGTTAAACCCAGGCCCCCGTCTGCCCTCTCAGGTGGACGTAAAAGATCCTTCGAGCACTATTTCAAAGAAGAGCAGGGGGAGTTCTCCCCGCTGTCCTGGGCCAATATTTATCCCTCAACCAACATCACTAAAAAACAGATGATCTGGTCATTATCACATTGCTGTTTGTGGGAGCTTGCTGTGCGCAAAATTGGCTGCCGAGTTTCCTACATTACAACAGTGATTACCCTTCAAGAAAGTCCTTCATTAGCTGTAAAGTGCTTTGGGACGTCCTGAGGTGGTGAAAGGCGCTGGAGAAATGCATGTTCTGCCTTTAAAGACGGAGTATAGCAGTGATGTGCCCGAGCTCCCAAGAAGACATTCCTGGTTAATAAGTTAGTAACAGACGCTAGTTATCAATTAGTGATCAATTAACCCAACGATTCAGGCTGCGATTGGTGTCGGAAACTTATATCGCTGCTGGGTATAATGGGTGCGAGAGTAAAGGGTGTTCGCTTGCTCATGTTCCGGGTGTCAATGTGTGAGAGATGATCTAACTGGAACTCCTCTGAAATTGCACAGGTTAGCAAACATCAGCCACTCATAAGAACATAAGAAATAGGAGCAGGAGTCGGCCATTGGGCCCCTCGAGCCTGCTCCGCCATTCAATGAGATCATGGCTGATCTTGTACCTCATCTCCACTTTCCTGCACTATCCCCATATCCCTTGATTCCCTGAGTATCCAAAAATCTATCGATCTCAGCCTTGAATATACTCAACGACTGAGCCTCCACAGCCCTCTGGGGTAGAGAATTCCAAAGATTCACCACCTTCTGAGTGAAGAAATTCCTCCTCATCTCAGTCCTAAATGGCCGACCCCTTATCCTGAGACTGTGACCCCTGGTTCTAGACTCTCCAGCCAGGGGAAACAGCCTCTCAGCATCTACCCTGTCAAGCCCTGTAAGAATTTTGTATGTTTCAATGAGATCACCTCTCATTCTTCTAAACTCTAGTGAATATAGGCCTAGTCTAGTCAATCTCTCCTCATAGGACAATCCCCCCATCCCAGGAATCAGTCTGGTGAACCTTCGTTGCACTCCCTCTATGGCAAGTATATCCTTCCTTGGGTCAGGAGAGCAAAACTGTCCACAATACTCCAGGTGTGGTCTCACCAGGGCCCTATAGAATTGCTCTCAGCTGCCAGAGGGTGCTGGCTCATCGACCGATTTCCCGGTGTCAATTCCCTCGTGATGAAGGGTGCCGATTGCGAGCTCCTCGTGATCCGATTACACGACCGCGGGCGAGAGAGAATCCGATCTCGGACTGCGGCGACTACGGCTCGTCTCAGCCCCTCCCCGAGCGGAACGTCAGAAATCTGAGGCAATCCTGGTGGGACGACATTGGGCTGGATTTTCAGTGACCCGTGGAGTCGGGTTTGGAGGCGTGCGGGGGGTTAAATTTGCGGGGTCGGGATTTCCGACCCCATCCCGACTCCATCCCGCCTCCACGCAATTTTGACAAAATGGGTCGCGGGGTTCCCGACTCCGTCCCGCCTCCAAGAGTCGGGAGAGGCCATTAAAGCCCTAAATTGGCTCTGTAATGCCATTTTGAAACATTTTAGCTAGTTTAACCCTTTTCCCACGTGAAGCACGCCTGATGTGAAACACTCCAGTGAAACCTGGCGAGAGCACAAGTGGATAGCTGACTATCAGCTGCAGGTCCACTATTACAACGGAGATGTGATGAAGGTAGTAGTAGTATTAGGTCTGAAAGTCGCCTCTGATGCTGCTGCATTGAATGTCTTCAGAGACTGCCTGGGAGGACTTGGTTGCAAAAAAAATTCTCCCTCTCTCTCTCTCTGATGCAGCTTTGCATCCAGGTCCTCTCACAGCAAAGTCCAGGCAATCTCTGAGACCAGGCAATCTCTGCAGCAGCAATGATGACATCATCAGAGGCGACTTTCAGACTGAAACCACTAATTGGGTCAGGGGTTCCCACATGCTGGAACTCAATTGCCCAATTAAGTGAAAATTGCATCAATCTCCCACATCCAAATGCAGTCGGGTGGATAACACGACCCCAACCCGTCCCAGTATCAGAATCCAGCCCGTTGTGTTCGTACTGTGCCCAGTGTCTGCGCTGGGTGCTGCTCGGGTACTGAGGCACCTCAGGAGTCCTGGAGCAGTCTGAGGCAATGAATCTAAGGGTGGCTCCGAGAGTTTGGAGACTGGAGGACTTCGGTTTGAGTCCATGGTTTTTGAGGTCCACTGTTAGATACATGCTCTGGAGAGAACCTTTCCTGCCTTTTATCCTGTACGAACATCCGGACAATGAGGGACAAGGTAAAGACCCCTTGGTCCATCCAGCCTGTCCCACACAATCTACCCACCTGAAACCAACTGATCCCCTGGGAGAGACGACGAACCAAATTAAAAAATCCCGGGCCCAATTTGAGGGAGAATAATCTGCGAAATTCCTCTCCATCTCATCTAGGCGATGGAACCTGGTCCAGGAGATCACTCCGGCCCTGAATTCCCCGCAGTCCCTACCCTTCTGTAAGAGGTGATCTCCGCCCCCAGCCAGAAACAGGGCCCGCTCCCGCTCTCGCTCGAAGGAATTCAGTGAGTCCGCGTCCACCGCACGAGACTGCAGCCTGTTACAGAGGTCCCGCTATTCTCCCGGGGAAAGCACCACCTCCTTGACATCTAACCTAGATCTGATCATAAGAACATCAGAAATAGGAGCAGGAATAGGCCACTTGGCCCCTCGAGCCTGCTCCGCCATTCAATAAGATCATGGCTGATCTTGGGCTCAAAGCCTCTTCCCTACCCGCTCCCCATAACCCTTCACTCCCTTATCTTGCAAAAATCTGTCTATCTCCACCTTAAATGTATTTAATGACCCAGCCTCCACAGCTCTCTGGGGCAGAGAATTCCACAGATTTACGACCCTCTGAGAGAAGAAATTCCTCCTCATCTCAGTTCTAAAAGGGCGACCCTTTATTCTGAAACTGTGCCCCCGAGTTCTAGATTTCCCCACGAGGGGAAACATCCTCTCTGCATCTACCCTGTTGAGCCCCCTCGGTATCTTATATGTTTCGATAAGATCACCTCTCATTCTTCTAAACTCCAATGAGTATAGGCCCAACCTGCTCAACCTTTCCTCATAAGTCAACACCCTCATCTCTGGAATTAACCTAGTGAATCGTCTCTGAACTGCCTCCAATGCAAGTATATCCTTCCTTAAATAAGGAGACCAAAACTGTACGCAGTACTCAAGGTGTGGCCTCACCAATACCTTGTACAGTTGTAGCAGGACTTCCCTACTTTTATACTCCAACCCCCTTGAAATAAAGGCCAACAGTCCATTTGGCCTCGTACAACTTGAGATCGTCACCCCCTGCTCCTCCCGAACCTATTTCATTGGACCAAACTGTCAGCTGGAACACAATCTCGTCCCTTCATCATTTTATAAACCTCGGTCAGATCCCCACTAAGTCTACAGTCTGAAGTGTAGAGTCCCAACTCTTTTAGCCTATTTTGATAACCAACATGCTTTAGACTGGGACTTAGTCCAGTGGCCTGTTCCTGCACCCTCTCCAGGACCTCAATGTTTCAAGTCAGGCCTGACTATGAAGCTTTCAATGAATCGGGTTTGTCTCTGCACAAATACCTTGTTTTAATTTGGATCTTTTCACCCCCCCCCCCCCCCAATCTCGTTCAGACAATTCCGGCAACTTCGACTCCATACCAGGTACTGTGATCACCGTATTCCACCGCTGAAGGGTTTCCAATGGTGCTGTGCCAACTTTATCCTTTCATTAAGATCACCGGCCTGCTGGTAATGCAGCAGCCATTTTGCGCATGGCAAGATCCCACAAACAGCAATGAGATGAATAACCAGGTCATGTGTTTTTAGCGACGTTGGTGGAGTGCAGCGCTCAATCGGTACTGCCCCTCCAACAGTGCGGCGCTCTCTCAGTAACGCCCCTCCGACAGTGCAGCGCTCCCTCAGTACCGCCCCTCCGACAGTGCGGCGCTCCCTCAGTACCGCCCCTCCGACAGTGCGGCGCTCACTCAGTACTGCCCCTCCGACAGTGCGGCGCTCCCTCAGTACTGCCCCTCCGACAGTGCGTCGCTCCCTCAGTACTGCCCCTCCGACAGTGCGGCGCTCCCTCAGTACTGCCACTCCAACAGTGCGGTGCTCCCTCAGTACTGCCCCTCCGACAGTGCGGCGCTCCCTCAGTACTGCCCCTCCGACAGTGCGACGCTCCCTCAGTACTGCCCCTCCGACAGTGCGGCGCTCCCTCAGTACTGCCCCTCCGACAGTGCAACGCTCCCTCAGTACTGGCACTGGGAGTGTCGGCGCTCCCTCAGTACTGCCCCTCCGACAGTGCAACGCTCCCTCAGTACTGGCACTGGGAGTGTCGGCGCTCCCTCAGTACCGCCCCTCCGACAGTGCGGCACTCCCTCAGTACTGCCCCTCTGACAGTGCGGCGCTCCCTCAGTACTGCCCCTCTGACAGTGCGGCGCTCCCTCAGTACTGCCCCTCCGACAGTGCGGCGCTCCCTCAGTACTGTCCCTCCGACAGTGCGACGCTCCCTCAGTACTGCCCCTCCGACAGTGCGGCGCTCCCTCAGTACTGCCCCTCCGACAGTGCAGCGCTCCCTCAGTACTGCCCCTCCGACAGTGCAGAGCTCCCTCAGTACTGCCCCTCCGACAGTGCGGCGCTTCCTCAGTACTTCCCCTCTGACAGTGCGGCGCTCCCTCAGTACTGCCCCTCTGACAGTGCGGCGCTCCCTCAGTACTGCCCCTCCGACAGTGCGGCGCTCCCTCAGTACTGCCACTGGGAGTGTCGGCCTGGATTATTGGGGCTCAAGTCTCCGGAGTGGGGCTCGAACCCACAATACTCTCTGACCCTGAAGGCGAGAGTGCTATCCACTGAGCCATGGCCAACACCAACACAAACTTAATCAGTACATAGTGGTTAAATGATGCGACGCACAGTTCTTAAAACTTGGAGACTTGCGGAGGGAGGAAAGTCTGAAGGGGTGAGGAGTTCCGTGATTATGAGGTATAAGCTGGAGCAGGGCACAGTGCAGAGAGAAACAAGCTTGTGTAGGTCAATGGAGCTCAGGTGGAACAAGAGAGGAGATTTCAAGAGGAGGCGTGACCAGATGAGGAGGAGCAATAAAGGTTGTGATGGAGAGAGAGAGAGAGAAAGGTTGGAGGTGAGAGGTGAGAGGTGACAACCTTTTTCTTGTCTAAGAGTGCAAGCAAGGGCGGGAGGAGTCTTCCTGACTTGGGCACTGGATTCGGGTCTTGGTGCTGAGATGGATAATGTTTGGCGTCTGTATCTGCAAGGCCGATTGACCTTGGAGGGAGTGCAGCGTAGATCTGCAAGAATGATAGGCTGGACACACAAGAACATAAGAAATAGGAGCAGGAGTAGGCCATTCGGCCCCTCGAGCCTGCTCCGCCATTTAATGAGATCATGGCTGATCTTCTACCTCATCTCCATTCACCGGCCCTATCGCCATATCTCTTGATGCTCTTACTAGTCAGAAATCTATCGACTTCTGTTTTGAATATACCCAATGACTGAGCCTCCACAGTCCTCTGGGGTAGAGAATTCCAAAGATTCACCACCCTCTGTGTGAAGAAATTTCTTCTCATCTCAGTCCTGAATGGCCTACCCTTTATCCTGAGGCTGTGGCCCCTGGTTCTGGACTCTCCAGCCCAAGGGAAACATTCTCCCAGCATCCACCCTATCACGCCCTGTAATAATTTTGGGCAACACGGTGGCATAGTGGTTAGCACTGTTGCCTCACAGCGCCAGGGACCCGGGTTTGAATCCGGCCACGGGTGACTGTCTGTGTGGAGTTTGCACATTCTCCCCGTGTCTGCGTGGGTTTCCTCCGGGTGCTCCGGTTTCCTCCCACAGTCCAAAGATGTGTGGGTTAGGTTGATTTGGCTATGATAAATTGACCCTTAGTGTTAGGGGGATTAAATACGTGGGGTTACGGGGATAGGGTGGGATATGTGTCGGTGCAGGCTCGATGGGCCGAAATGGCCTCTATCTGCACTGTGGGGATTCTGTGATTCTGTGAATTTTGTACGCTTCAATGAGATCCCCTCTCATCCTTCTGAATTCAAGAGAATACAGGCCTAGTTTACTCAATCTCTCCTCATACGACAGTCCTGCCATCCCAGGAATCAATCTCATGAACCTTCGTTGCACTCCCTCTATGGCAAGTATATCCTTCCTTAGGTAAGGAGACCAAAGTTGCACACAGTACTCCAGGTGTGGTCTCACCAAGGCCCTGTATAATTGGAGTAAGTCTTTTTCCTCCTGTAGGGTTGAATTACGAGGAGAGAGTGCACAAACTAAGCTTGCGTTCCCTGGATTTTAGTAGGTTAAGAAAGACCTAAAGAAAGCCTTGCATTTATATAGCGCCTTTCACGACCTTAAGGGGTGATTCGAGCTCTTCAGTTAAGGCTAGCTCAGCATGTCCTCTAGACCACGATGATCAGGACCAACTGCATGTACGGAGTGACAGAGGCCAGGGAGGATGTGATTGACACCTCAAGGTCCACGGGAAAGATCGGCACATGGAAACATTGACTGGAGTGGGATGGATCATAGAACTTGATCGAAGTTTTCAAGATGTTAAGGGGGAACTGGTAGGGTAGTTGGAGAGAAACTATTTCTGCTGGTTGGGGAGTCTAGGACTAGGGGGCAGAGTCTAAAAATTAGAGCCAGACCTTTCAGGAGTGAAGTTAGAAAACACTTCAACACACAAAGGGTGGTAGAAGTTTGGAACTCTCTTCCGCAAATTTATGCTGGGTCAATTGTTCTTTAAATCTGAGATTGATAGATTTTTGTTAACCAAAGGTATTAAGGGATGTGGGGCAAAGGCGGGTGGATGGAGTTAGGTCACAGATCAGCCATGATCTCATTGAATGGCGGAACAGGCTCGAGGGGTTGAATGGGCCTCCTCCTGTTCCTATGGTAACAGGCTCAAGGGGCTGAATGGGCCTCCTCCTGTTCCTGTGTAACAGGCTCGAGGGGCTGAATGGGCCTCCTCCTGTTCCTGTGTAACAGGCTCGAGGGGCTGAATGGGCCTCCTCCTGTTCCTGTGTAACAGGCTCGAGGGGCTGAATGGGCCTCCTCCTGATCCTGTGTAACAGGCTCGAGGGGGCTGAACAGCCTCCTCCTGTTCCTCTGTAACAGGCTCGAGGGGCTGAATGGGCCTCCTCCTGTTCTGTGTAACAGGTTCGAGGGGCTGAATGGGCCTCCTCCTGTTCCTGTGTAACAGGCTCGAGGGGCTGAACGGCCTCCTCCTGTTCCTCTGTAACAGGCTCGAGGGGCTGAATGGGCCTCCTCCTGTTCCTGTGTAACAGGCTCGAGGGGCTGAATGGGCCTCCTCCTGTTCCTGTGTAACAGGCTCGAGGGGCTGAATGGGCCTCCTCCTGTTCCTGTGTAACAGGCTCGAGGGGCTGAATGGGCCTCCTCCTGTTCCTGTGTAACAGGCTCGAGGGGCTGAATGGGTTCCTCCTGTTCCTGTGTAACAGGCTCGAGGGGGCTGAATGGGCCTCCTCCTGTTCCTGTGTAACAGGCTCAAGGGGGCTGAATGGGCCTCCTCCTGTTCCTGTGTAACAGGCTCAAGGGGGCTGAATGGGCCTCCTCCTGTTCCTATGGTAACAGGCTCGAGGGGGCTGAATGGGCCTCCTCCTGTTCCTATGGTAACAGGCTCGAGGGGGCTGAATGGGCCTCCTCCTGTTCCTATGGTAACAGGCTCGAGGGGCTGAATGGGCCTCCTCCTGTTCCTATGGTAACAGGCTCGAGGGGCTGAATGGCCTCCTCCTGTTTCTGTGTAACAGGCTCGAGGGACTGAATGGGCCTCCTCCTATTCCTATGGTAACAGGCTCGAGGGGGCTGAATGGGCCTCCTCCTATTCCTATGGTAACAGGCTCGAGGGGGCTGAATGGGCCTCCTCCTATTCCTATGGTAACAGGCTCGAGGGGCTGAATGGGCCTCCTCCTGTCCCTGCTTACAATCAGAAAAGGAAAATAAGGGAATGCTTTAATCTCCGAGCGGAGAGTGAGAGGGTGCTGGCAGGAGGCTGCTGGGCAAAGATCAAAATAACCTTATTTTAGCCGAAGACTGAAAATTGACACCAATGAGTTGGCATGTTGCCCCCTGGCTCTCTGCGGAGCGGGGAAACAAGAACTGCTTTGATACAGTTTGTTAGTTACTCAGCTAAACAAACAGCAACACAACTTGCAATGACATAGTGCCGCTAGCATCCAAAATCATCCCAAGGGGGGAAAGAATTGGACACCGAGTCACACAAGGAGATATTAGGAGAGGTGATCAAAAGCACGGCCAAGGAGGTAGATTCTACGGAGTCCTGCAAATCCTTTTGCAACCCAGAGACCGTAAAGACCACCTGGACCACACCAACTAGCATCTTTACAGCGCCTTTCACATAGTAAAACATCCCCAGGAGCTTCACAGGAGCGATTATCCAATAGAATTTGACCCCGAGCCACATAAGAGGTATTCGGACAGGTGGACCTGCCCTGGGAGTGTTTGATGGGACAGTGTAGAGGGAGCTTTACTCTGTATCTAACCCCGTGCTGTACCTGCCCTGGGAGTGTTTGATGGGACAGTGTAGAGGGAGCTTTACTCTGTATCTAACCCGTGCTGTACCTGCCCTGGGAGTGTTTGATGGGGACAGTGTAGCGGGAGCTTTACTCTGTATCTAACCCCGTGCTGTACCTGCCCTGGGAGTGTTTGATGGGACAGTGTAGAGGGAGCTTTACTCTGTATCTAACCCCGTGCTGTACCTGCCCTGGGAGTGTTTGATGGGACAGTGTAGATGTGGTTTACTCTGTATCTAACCCCGTGCTGTACCTGCCGTGGGAGTGTTTGATGGGACAGTGTAGAGGGAGCTTTACTCTGTATCTAACCCGTGCTGTACCTGCCCTGGGAGTGTTTGATGGGACAGTGTAGAGGGAGCTTTACTCTGTATCTAACCCCGTGCTGTACCTGCCCTGGGAGTGTTTGATGGGACAGTGTAGAGGGAGCTTTACTCTGTATCTAACCCCGTGCTGTCCCTGCCCTGGGAGTGTTTGACGGGACAGTGTAGAGGGAGCTTTACTCTGTATCTAACCCCGTGCTGTACCTGCCCTGGGAGTGTTTGATGGGACAGTGTAGAGGGAACTTTACTCTGTATCTAACCCCGTGCTGTACCTGCCCTGCGATTCACAGAAAGAATGTTTTTTTAATTCTGTGACTCCTTTGAGAGTTTGAGCAGTGAACCATTTGACACGAAGATAAATAGAGTTTCACCTGAAAGTCGTTTTATTCCCAACAGCTTCAGGCTGATCTACAGAGAGGGGCCGAGTGACCTTTCTAGAGCAGTCAACCAAAGCATTGTGGAGAGGAGTTTGAACGCAGATTATTCCACATCTTTCCAAGTTCACTGTACAAGCCTCCCCTTTGTCCTGTGTCTCCAGTGCAGGGCCAGCAAGCAATTAGGAAGCCAACTGGTATGTTGGCCTTTATTGCAATGGGCTTGGAGTACAACAGGAAGGAAGTCTTGCTACAATTGTATAGGGCCTTGGTGAGACCACACCCTGGAGTACTGTGCACAGTTTTGGTCTCCTTATCTGAGGAAGGATATACTTGCCTTGGAGAGGGGTGCAACAAAGGTTGATTCCTAGGATGGGGGGATTGTCCTATGAGGACAGATTGAGTAGATTGGGCCTATATTCTCTAGAGTTTCGAAGAATGAGAGGTGATCTCATTGAAACGTATAAGATTCTGAGAGAGCTTGACAGGGTAGATGCCGAGAGGCCTTCTGGCTCAGAGGCGAGAGAGCTACCCACTCAGCCATGGCTGACACAGAAGCTTTCGATAATATTCCTCATAGGACAATCCCCCCATCCCAGGAATCAGTCTGGTGAACCTTCGTTGCACTCCCTCTATGGCAAGTATATCCTTCCTTAGGTAAGGAGACCAAAACTGTACACAATACTCCAGGTGTGGTCTCACCAGGGCCCTATATAATTGCAGTAAGACATCTTGGGGGAAAAATTCAGTTGGTTGCGCCTCCCGTTAGCGCCTTAAGAGGGCGCTAATGGGGCGCAAAGCATCTAGCGCCCAGGCGCGGCGATGTTTGCGCCGCTCGCGAAATTAACTAGACATTTTGCGGCGGCGCTAAACACTACCGCCACGATCTCCTGCGCCAGCAGATCGTGACGTCAGTCGAGTGCGCAACGCCCCGGTATTGCCCCGGAGCGGATATTGAGTGGCGCCCCCTGCCTTACCGCCTGCCGCTAGCAACGACAGGTTGAGGAGAGCGTTTTGCAGTCAGGAAGGGACTGGGGGAGCGCTATTTAAAGGCGACTGCTTCCTGCCTTTTATTGTTGTTGCCATTTTTGAACCACGCATTCTGAGAGAGAGAGAGAGACTTCTGGAGAGATTCAACGCTGTGTGAAGGAGTTTTGGGTACTGAGCAGCACTTTGCAGGTTCATTTTGATTTCCCTTCCTTGTAACGATTTAGAAGAGATTATGGGGGTTGCACTCTGAGCTCTTTCCCTGGGCCTCTCCATTGTTCTTTCCAGCAGATTTGATGTGTAGGTCTCTCCAGGCCGGGATTCAAGGCTGCAATGAGCAGGATGTGGATGGAAAGCAAGATCAACCATCCCCTTTAAGAACTGTCCTGGTCCATTGTGTGTGTGTTCCATTGCTGACTGACATCACATGAGCTTCGCCAGCGCTCTGAGGTAGCGCCTCGCTCCTCGGCCTTTGCGCCTTAAGACAGGTGTGAAGCGCCTGATTTAGCGCTCCAATCACCTCCAGGGGCGATAAAAGTCAAGTTTGCAGTCGGTGGCGATAATTAGCGCCAGGCGCTAATCTTTGCGCCCGGCCGATAATTGCGCCCCAAATGGGGCGATACTGAATTTCTCCCCCATAGTCTCTAGAGTTTCGAAGAATGAGAGGTGATCTCATTGAAATGTATAAGATTCTGAGAGAGCTTGACAGGGTAGATGCCGAGAGGCCTTCTTGCTCAGAGGCGAGAGAGCTACCCACTCATCCATGGCTGACACAGAAGCTTTCGATAATATTCCTCATAGGACAATCCTCCCATCCCAGGAACCAGTCTGGTGAACCTTCGTTGCACTCCCTCTCTGGCAAGTATATCCTTCCTTAGGTAAGGAGACCAAAACTGTCCACAATACTCCAGGTGTGGTCTCACCAGGGCCCTATATAATGGCAGTAAGACATCTTTACTCTTATACTCAAATCCTCTTGTAATAAAGGCCAACATACCATTTGTTTTCCGAATTGCTTGCTGTACCTGCATGTTAACTTTCAGTGATTCGTGTGCAAGGACACCCAGGTCCCTCTGAACACCAACATTCCCCAATCAATAAAAAAAATACTCTGCTTTTCTATTTTTCCTACCAAAGTGGATAACCTCACATTTCTCCACGTCATATTACTACACTTCAAAAAATACTTAATCGGCTGTGAAGCGCTTTGGGACGTGGTGAGTTCGTGAAAGGCCCAGGTCTTAACTCACCACTTCATCCAATTGCAAATTCAAGCCCATGCAGCAATGACTTCAGTGTCTGAAATCGGATTAAATGCACATCCCAGCTCTGACACGGAGGCGCATGGATTGCTTGTGCAGAGATTTGAGAAGCCTCAAGATATTTTGTTTGCAGTAGATAGCGGGAATGATTGACAGGAAACATCGTACTTGAAATTCCTGGCGTCCTCTGAGGCTTTCACTCCAGCGTCTCCCCAGATACCCCTTACAGCGTTCTCCTGTAAATATTATTCTCAGCGCCAATCCCACACTGACCACTCGAAGCCTGTTCG
>JASTWF010002783.1:0-12500 GCA_030390025.1 Squalus acanthias
TGTGTGTGAGCACTGTGTGTGAGTGTGTGTGTGAGTGTGAGTGTGTGTGGGTGTGAGAGTGTGTGTGTGAGCGCTGTGTGTGAGAGAGTGTGTGAGTGTGTGTGTGAGTGTGTGTGAGTGAGAGTGTGTGAGAGTGTGTGTGAGAGTGTGTGTGAGAGAGTGTGTGAGAGTGTGTGTGTGAGAGTGTGTGTGAGAGTGTGTGTGTGCGTGAGAGTGTGTGTGAGTGTGTGTGACAGAGTGTGTGTGTGTGTGTGTGTGTGAGAGTGTGTGTGTGAGTGTGTGTGAGTGTGTGTGTGTGAGTGTGTGAGTGTGTGTGAGAGTGTGTGTGAGTGTGTGTGTGAGAGTGTGTGTGAGTGTGTGAGTGTGTGAGTGTGAGTGTGTGGGTGTGTGAGAGTGAGTGTGAGTGTGTGTGTGAGAGTGTGTGAGAGTGTGTGTGAGCGTGTGTGGGTGTGTGAGTGTGAGTGTGTGTGTGAGAGTGTGTGTGAGTGTGTGTAAGCAGTGTATGTGAGTGTGTGAGTGTGTGTGTGAGTGTGTGTGTGAGAGTGTGTGTGAGTGTGTGTGTGTGTGAGCACTGTGTGTGAGTGTGTGAGAGAGTGTGTGTGAGTGTGTGTGTGAGTGTGTGTGGGTGTGAGAGTGTGTGTGTGAGCGCTGTGTGTGAGAGAGTGTGTGTGTGTGTGTGTGAGTGTGTGTGCGTGAGAGTGTGTGTGAGTGTGTGTGACAGAGTGTGTGAGAGTGTGTGTGAGAGTGTGTGTGAGAGAGTGTGTGAGTGTGTGTGTGAGTGTGTGTGCGTGAGAGTGTGTGTGAGTGTGTGTGACAGAGTGTGTGAGAGTGTGTGTGAGAGTGTGTGTGAGAGAGTTGTAAGGGTTTTGACCATGTCTCTCAGCCTGTGAGATTCACGTGGCCCTGTGCAGCCTGTATGTCAGTGCGGGTTTAGGCCTTGTTGCTTGTTCTGGTCTCCAGCCAGTCTGGGAGCACTAGACACACCTGTGAGTGGTTCGAATCACTCGCCCTTACGGTTCTAGACACTGGACTTAGATGCGAGAGCAGTAATGGAGATGAAACTCATGTAGACTCGGTTGAATGGTACGAAATGGAAAATCTTTATTGCATAATATTTAAGATTACGAAATACATGTCATAAGCACAGATTAATGACAGTACAATCTTACACGCAGTCATATAACTGATTTCAGGGAAACGAGGAACGAACGACACACCGTAAATGGGGGCACACATTACAATTATCCTTAATACTTAAACCCTCCCCAATCAATATCTGTCCTAGCTAGATTCGTAGGATTCGAGACTCATGCTCACCACTCGTGATAACTCGGAGAAATTCCGAATAGCTGATTGGATGTTTTTCACCGCAGCACCCACGTGTCGATCAGGGGGTCTCCTGGCCCCACTTGTTTACTTGCTTCTGCTCCGGCTAGCAGGCTGGAACGTCTGCTGTTATGAAGATCTGTGTTTGTGGGTTTCACGTACCAGTCAACACTTAAGAGAATAATCTCCCGGTGTCCGTCATGAAGATCTGTATTGGTGGGTTTCACATACCAGTCAACACTTAAGAGAAGAATCTTCCGGTGTCCGTTCTTTAAAGTTCAAAGAAGTCTTCCTGGCAAGGAAAATGTCAATTCGACCTACAGGCGCGGTCGGGGCTTACTGACCGTGGCGATAAGTATGGTCTTCGTCTCTTCTCATCTCATCTCATCTCATCTCTTCTCGGGCCTTTGGTTCCGATGCCGGTTACCAACACAGGTCTTCGTGACACGACACGAGGTAGATCCGAGCGGATCACAAAGTTCAACAGTCTTTTAAAAAGAGACACGAGGCAAGCAGGAACAAGACGGCGAGTCAAGAACACAGGAGCAGCCACGAGGATGAAGAGTCAATCGAATAAGAGAAAGATGGACGGTTTGGAGCTTACAATTATAGTGCAAAATCTTCCGTTTCCCGCCCAACCTTAATGTCTTTTCCTTTTGTTAGGGTTTGGCGCTCAAATGTCTTGTATAGGTGATCTCTGGTTTTAATGGGTTTCGGGGCTACTCGTAAATGTCTGAGTACCTGTTAATATTTCTCCCATTGTTAAATCGGTCGGTGTTCTCCCTGGAGGGGTTTTGGGGCCTCCAAGTGTTTTCTGTAACTACCCGCTAACGGCTCTCTCATCGTAGAGTCGTTGGGATTTTACATATTAATGTCTTTGGATGGGCCCTTGATTACTTGGTACAATAGCTTTCATTCGTACCTGGGAGACCGATTTCAGTATTTATGTGTATACTGCAAACCCAAGATGTCTCATGTATTATCTTCAATGTGCTGAATCTTAATCGATCTTGCACAAATGTTTATTGGAACGCCATCTTGTCTGCCTGTCGAAAAGTCTAGAATGTTCCGCCACGAGGTGCGGCGGCCATTTTACAAGCTGCTTGTGTCCACTTTGAAAACCTGACAGCATTCTGCTGAAATAAAAGCTGTTTGAACGAAACTATGTGTTTTCTCCTTATTTATAAAATCGCGATATATTGCGAATTCTACAGTCCCTCCTGTTGATGCGAATAACTCCGCTTATCGTATCAAAAATATTGTGGTGAGCAATATTATCTCGATTTTCTCCGAATCCAGAAAATTAATCCCATAACTTAAACTAGCTAGGGTCTTTGTGTCGTCCTTATTTCCCCAAAAAAATTACATTTTATAGCAACGTAGGCATTATTTGCCTTTAAACTTACACCACTTGTTTTCCTTCCCGGCGTAACCAGGCCGATGCCTCTCGTATCACCTGTATATTCATCTTTTATTCAGGGAAAGGAAAAACAAAACCCAAAACCAAACAATCATTTTTAACTACAACACCATCACCAAATAATCAACACCAACTCTTAAAACATGTCGAGTTCCAAACGTATTTACAGTCTTTGAAAATCATGATCGAGTACAAACTTCCGCGGCGCACGTGGCGAGCGGGAGTGACGCCATTTTCCGATTACACGGTGCTTTCATCGTGCACGCGCACGTAACGTTCTCGCCACTCTCCCGTGTTTTCATGCTTGGTGAGGCGTTTGTCTCTTTTACAATGTACGACCAATAGGTACACTACAATAAAAACTTGGCATACGACTAAAATGTGGGAGGCTATCCTGATCCATGAAGGCACTTCAATATTGGTGAACAGATTCCACCACGGTGGAATTACTATGTCCAGAATGTCTGTCCCTATTTCGACAGTTTTCTGTTCTAATGTGTAAAAATGTTTCTGTGACACCGCGACGGCTTTCAAAAGCTTGGTGAGGTGTTCAGGGAGAGGGGGAATGATGTATCCGAAATGCGCGACAAATCGCTGCAAGTCGGTGAAATTCTCTTTTACTGTAAGATGAACAGTGGATGGTTCAGGGATTGGGACAATTCGCTGTTGTGCTACTTGAACTTCCGCCCTGGGTTTGAAACAGAAACTGCTGTCACTCACCGGACACCGGCTACGGTTTCCATGCTGGTAGTGTTGCGCTGCAGTGGTAACACCATATGTTCCACCCCCGATGTATGCTACCTGTGGAGGCACATGATCTTGTGCCATTGCCTCCATGGTGCAATTCATGGACTTGGCGCCAGCCGTTCTGAACCCGCACTGTGGCGTTAAAAAGGCATTCAAGTGCTGGGGACACAGTATTATGTGTGCTCCCCTGCCACGACAACCAGAGAGATCTGTACCTGTCATCGTTTGCTCCCAGCGGATGACGTAAGGTGGAACCGCTGCATAGCGAATGTGGGCTCCCCCCTGAATGACACCAATGTTCTCTACCCGATACACCGGGGCGGGCTTTGCTGTGTCGCCCAAAACCGGCATACGTAAAACTATACCCATAATGGTATGGTTTGATCGTCCGCAGTCCACGGGGACTGGGTATGCTTCTGAAGCTAGCCTGAGCTGGCACGGGCTTAATGCGTTCTGAAAAGGGTGGAGCGCCCGCAGGTGTTTGTTACTTATCCAGGACGGGACCAAACCTTGTTTTAAATCCTTCAAATTACTGCGGCCCTCGCCCAGTAACCACGCCCCGTAAAGCACGCACACCTCGTTCTGTGCAGCTTGATCGGATGCATTCCGATCTTCCCTAATCAGGGCATTTACCGTCTTTGCATGTTTCTCTAACTCTGCTATAATTTCCTTTAAATGGAGAGTCATGGCTTGGTCCTCGTGTAAACCCGACCCAACCACCTTATTCTCATCTGTTAGAATGTCTTTTAATTGTGCCTTTAAACCATTAATCTGGGTCTGCAGCTCCACACTGTCTAGAGCGTTGACCACAGATGTACCTGTGTTGAAAGCAGTGAACGCGTCGTTCACTACACCCCTTCTTTGCCTCCCTACTTGATCCAAAACTTCATGTGGTGCGGTGTACAAACTTGTTTTATCAATTTCCGCGAAATCGAATTCGTAAAATTGTCTGAACATCTTGGTCAACAGGACCTGATACAACTGTTCCGTCTTTTTGGGGCACCACTCTGGTAACCGCACCTCGGTGAGATTTAAAATCACCGAGGCCACCGCGTAATGTACCCCCTGGAATAGTATCTGGTCTGTGGGGACCAGTACCAAACCATTCCCGGGTCCCTTACTAGTTTTAGGGCACCCTTCCTCTTCAGCTAGAACCACCGGAATCGTGGGCGGGGCTTTGCGTGGGCACGTAATGAGTTCAGTGGCATTTACCGGGATCGAAGAGTATGGGGCTCCGCACCCCCTGGTGCTCGCATCCCACCTCATCCCCTATCCGTTATCCTGCCATTGATTAATGAAAAATATGGAGATGCCTTTGGGGCAAGCGTACTTTGACCCCCACATGCATACATAAATTCCCTCATCCGGTTCCCACCATTTGTCCCAACAGACTCTCACTTGTCCGTTTGTCCCCGTAATTGTCCGATGGGTATTATTACCCAGTCGTTCCCACTCGACCGAAGAGTTCCTCATAGTTTTGCTCAGCTTTCGCAGCCACCACCATCGGCTCAATGGGACATTCCCACTACAAGTCAAACAAATCCCTTTGCCGACGGTGACGCTGATCCTGGGTGCGATGATCCTTACTTTGGGGCACATTAAAGAAGTCTCTTGGTAGGCAAACCCCGATGTGCTAGAATACTCCGTCGAGTTCGTTCCCAGCCATCCTGGCCACCTTCCCTTGTGGAAATAGGTGGTGGTCTCCTCTGCCTCCCGTCTTCCGGTCCCATCCACCGCGATGGGGGCCGTGTCCCCGGAACATCCAAACACCACGACATCCTTGGTGCGGCCTCGATAGGCCAATCCACATCCGATTGCCGCGAGCAATACTAGAATTCGTTCCATCCTTCCTTGGTTCCTGTGATCAGATAGAATGAGGTAGCCAGCCTCGCAAGAGTCTCTGGCTTTTGTGAAGGGTGAGCGGGTCCCCTGACCTCGCCTCACGTAAACTTCAATGTTCGCTGAATAAACTGTAACTAAACCTATCTCTAAAGCTCCCATCATTTTATCATTTTCTGTTAAAATTAAACTACAAACTTAACCTTAAACTATAAACTTATAACCTTATCTAAAACTATAAACTTATTCTTAACCTTAAACTATAAACCTAGAAACTTATAAACTGTACAGCGCCGCCCGTTCCCAGGGCGGCCCCCTTTAAATTCTGAGAAGGCTGCTGCGAGCTCTTCCCGACGGTGGGAGGGCTCTGACCTTTTCCTCTGATCTGCCGCAGCCTGTTGCTGCACTGACCCCTTCCTCTGATCTGCCGCAGCCTGTTGCTGCACTGACCCCTTCCTCTGATCTGCCGCAGCCTGTTGCTGCTGGGATGGGACCGGGCTGTATCTGGGCTGCCTTAACCTTGAGTCTACGCCTTGGGACAGTCTGGGGCCATACCCACATCTTCCTGGGCTGGGGTTCTCTACTTGACCTACGGGGAGTTGTCGGGGGCAGGAATCCCAGGGCCGACGGACCGGGTTCCGAGACTTCCACCGGGACGACCTGTGGTTCCACCACAGTCGCTGGCTCCGCCTCCGCTGACTCCGCCTCCCGAACCTCGGGACTTGCAGCTTGTGGCTCCGCCCTGCTCGGCCCAGCAGGCGGCCCTTCACTCGCGATCCCTGCCTCCCCCCAGGGCGGGACGTTCAAAGCGGGCGGCTCGGGCTCGGAGGTTCTCACCGTCACGCCCTGTGGTCTCACAGCGGCTGGCTCCGCCTCCCCTAGCTCCTCCCTCCTGTGTTCGGGACCTGCAGCCTCTGTGTCCACCCTGTGCGGATCTCCATCTGCAGTCCGTGTCCTCCCTATACCTAAAATGGGGACGCCCCTTACGTTCCCCAAAACCCACTCGCCTTCATCACTATCCTCATCTGACTCCCAACCTCACAAAAATGCTTCATGATTTTCCAGGATGTCTCCTCCCCTGATGCAAGCTGCTTTGCCTGCCTGTGTGCCTTGTGGTCCTACCTGGGGCTGCGCGTCCCCACTCGCGGGGTTTACCCCTGTGGTTTTCCCTTGCGCACCTGGCTTGTACAATTTGCACTGGTTTACATGGAACCACTTAGTGCGCCGAGGTACCTTTACGGCGTATACCATGGGACTCGCCTTATCTACAATATTGTAGGGTCCCATATACAGTGGTTCCAGACTCCCTACTCTGGCGTAGTTTCTGACCATAACCTGGTCTCCTACTTCCCACTCCCGCGTTTTGCGGGGTTCCAGCAACAGGCGATTGCCCTGATGCTGCCTTCCCATGTTCCCAGCCGCCTGCTCATACACCTGCTTCAGGCGCTCCAAGAGGGTCTGGGCGAACTTGTCCCTGCTTATCTCTTGGAGCTGACCCTCAGTGAGCACCGGCGCTAGCACATGGGTGGGGGTTCGCATGAGCCTCCCAGTCATCACCTCGTGCGGGGAATACCCCGTACTTTTCGACTGACTGGCCCGGACCCCCATGAGGACTAAAGGCAGAACTTCCGCCCATTTTTGGGGCGAGTTCCTAGTCTCTTTCCTCAATTTCTCCTTCAGGGTCCGGTTCATGCGTTCAACAATCCCGGATGACTGGGGATTGTGTGCTACGTGCCACTTCCCTTCAATGCCCAAAAGCATGAGGGTGTTCTGCATCACCTGGCCGGTGAAATGACTCCCTTGGTCTGACTCCACAAAACGGGGAAGTCCCCACCGCGAGAACACTTCCCGGACCAAGATTTTTGCAGTACCCAGTGCCGTAGCTGTTCGACAGGGGAAGGCTTCCACCCATTTGGAAAACACATCCACCAAGACGAGGCAGTATTTATAGCCTCCCTGGGTGGTGGGCAGGGGTCCTATATAGTCGATCTGTATCGACTGCCATGGTCCCTCTACCCTTCTTACGTGTCCCATGGGCACTTTCCTTTTCTGGGGGTCTGGGTTGTTTGCAGCGCACACAAGACAGTTTGCACAGAACTCGCGGACTTGTTCCCTGAGCCCTGGCCACCATCCCGCCTGCTCTACCCGTTGCCAGGTAACCTCGGGCCCGGGGTGCCCTGCCCCTGGTCCCTCGTGAGCCAACTGGAGGAATTCCCTCCTGTGCTGCTGCGGCACAACCCACTGCTCCTCGCGGAACAGCATGCCTTCCTTAACTGAGAGGGTTGCCGTACTGTATGGACCCTCTACCTGCTTCCCCTCAGCAATGGTTTTTAGGACTGCTTTTAGGGCGGGATCCTGGGTTTGGACGGTCTTAAGGTCTAGGGGCAATGCTACCCTGGAGTTCCCGGGATTCCCGTCCCTGCCTTGGATCGCTGCCATGGGTCTGATCCCATAGGGGTCCCAGAAAATGCCGTTGCGGGCACCTTCCCTGGCTAGCGCATCCGCCTGCTGGTTGCCCTCCCCACGGGGCTCTGTGGAGGAGTGAGCTTTCACCTTATGGATGAAAATCTCCCCTTCCTCCCCTACTGCTGCTAGGATCTTTTCCAGCAAGGGCTTCACCGTTAAAGGTCGCCCGTCCGCAGAGGTGTATCCACGGCGGGACCAAATGGCCAGGTATTCCGTACACGAATTGCACGTGAACATACTGTCCGAGCAAATCGTGTATGGGGTTGGGAAAATGTCTGGGTGGGTAACAACGTACACCACGGCAGACAGCTCAGCCTGCTGCGCGCTCATGGTGCTAGGGAGCTTGATCGCCAGGGCAAGGTTTGCCGCAGGGTCATAAACTCCACACCCTGTGAGTTGTTCGCCAGCAGATACTGTGCTAGACCCATCAACATAAATCTCGCGCCCAGTGGGATGTATCCCGGCCCGCAAACCTATGTTGACGTCCCACACCCCTTCCACCGAACATCGGTGGGCTGTACCGGGGTATACCAAATTAGCCGCAAGCCTGGGCTCGCAAAGACCTTTAACTCTAAGATCCATCTGGGAAAGAAGAAGGGTCCAGCGCGCAATACGCACGCCGCTTACGGTCCCATCTTTAATCCTCCCATCTAAAAGCATCTTAGTTGGTGTGTGATGGGTGAGGAGAGTGATGGGAGAGAGCCCTGTGAAGATCGCTGATCTTTTCACAGCCCAATGCGTGGCTAAAAGGTGCCTTTCGCAATTGGAGAAACTTCTCTCCACATCCGTTAACACTCTGGACGAATAGACAACCGGCCTCAGCTTGCCGTGATGCTCTTGGAGTAGCACAGCGCTCAAGCTGTCCCCGCTGGCAGCTACCTCCAGGAAAAACTCCTTCCCCCCATCTATGGCCCCTAAAGCTGGCGCGGTCTGCAGATCCCTTTTTAACTTCTTGAAGGCTGCTTGGCAGCCCTCGTCCCAGGACCACTCCACTCCCTTATGGAGGAGTCGGAGGAGCGGCGCCGCTGTGGCCGCATAGTCTTCGATAAAATCCCTGCAGTAACCGGTCAGTCCCAAGAAGGACCTCACACCCCTTATGTTGTTGGGAATCGGTAACTCTTGCACCGACTCCCTCCTAGCTTTGTCTATGGCTCTTTCCCCAGCGCGAATGGTCAGTCCCAGGAATTTTACTTCCTGCTGACCGATACGTGCTTTCTTAGGATTTATCTTAAAACCCTTTCTCGCTAGCAGCTCCAATAACTCGTCCAGCAGTGGCCCATGCTCCTCCCTTGAGTCCGTAAATAGGAGCAAATCATCCACGTACTGCACTATCTGATTGGGCTGACTAAACTCCTTTAAACTTCCTGCCATACACTGATGGAAAATACTGGGGCTATTGTGGAAACCCTGTGGCAGACAGTTCCATGTGTACTGTTGTCCTTTGAAAGTAAAAGCAAACTTGTACTGGTCCTCTCGCCGCAGCGGGATGGACCAAAAACCGTTCGAGATATCCAGCACCGTGAACGTGGTCGCGGACGCTGGGATACTCCCTATTAGGTCAGCAACTGCTGCTACCGTGGGCGCGCAGGCGGGAATGTTACTGTTAAGGACTCTGTAGTCCACCGTGGCCCTCCACGAATTATCCGGCTTCCTAACCGGCCATAATGGGGAGTTCACGTGTGTGGCTATCGGCCTCAACACGCCCTGTTGCACCAAGGAGGACATTGCTGTCTCCATATCGGGTTCTGCTTCTTTGGGGAAGTTATACTGTTTTTGGGGTCGGGTCATGGGGTCCCCATCTACGCTGACCTCAAACCCGGTAACCCTCCCACAATCGTGCTTGTGGGTTGCAAACGCGTGCATATTATCTGACACGTACGTTTGCATGTCCGTTGGGACATCTGCGACCATAAGCCCGAGGTCGTAGCCTCCGGATGGCTGCATGGTACACAGGACCCCTGTTTCTTCCTCCCCCGGAATCACTACTACCTCGCCTTTTTCACTCTTAGCCCCCCAGAGACAGTGATTTCTGAGGTCCACGAGGATCCCGTGCCCTGATAGGAGATCGGACCCGAGGATACCTCTTCCACCCCCCTCCTGCCATTCCATCAGTATGCACTTCCACTTGAGGTGAAGTGCTCCCAAACGAATGGATAGCGGAAGGGAGAACGCGCCAGCCTGTTCTTTTCCCGTGAACCCCGCTAATGTGAATGGGACCTTGGTAGATAGCGGCGAGTCAAAAGGGCTATCTGTATGAATCACGGTGCAAGAAGCTCCCGTGTCCAACAAATAACTACCCTTCTGTTTCTCTACCTCCATCTCCACCAAAGGTCGCTTCCACGCATCATAGCTGAGCGGACACAGGTAGACGGGCTGCGCGGGCTCTAGTCATTGGGTATGGTTAGACGGTCCTGCGGCACCTACGGGGCCGGTAGCAACCGCCACCTTTCCATGTGCACTCATGAAGTTGCGCATGGCTCCCAACACTGATTCGAGGTCGTTGGAAGGGGTGGGTGCACTAGCTTCCCTAGCAGGGACAGGCGTCTGGGCTCGGGCTGCGGGAATTTTATCCCTGGAATCCTTCCAAGGGTTCCTGCAGTTCTTGCGCCAGTGCCCTGTCTTCCCACACCCGTAACAAGCATTACTTGCCTGCGGGGCGCGATTACCCTCCTGATGCCACTCCCTTTGATACGGGGCTGCGGGTCGTACCTCATGTACTTTTCCCTTAAGGGGACGTGTTCCCATACCCCTTATATTGCGATATCCTAACGTGAGTCGATTCAATACCGACTCTTCCGTAATGTTGGGGTCATTGGGATCAAACCATGCTTTTGCCTGCTCTCTGACGGCTGGTAAACTGTTGGCTACTATGCACCTAAGCCAATGATTTAAACCGGCGCCGTCCATATCGTCGCGCTCTAGCGTACCTAGACAGCTGCGCTGATATACTGGCCACAGCCTGTCGGCAAAAACCTTCGGGCGTTCTCCCTCCATCTGCACTGTCTGTCCCACTCTAGCAAACGGACCTTCATCGTCCGCCCCCAACACTTCTAGGACCTCATTTTTCAATGCCTCATAAGTCTTGGTTCCCCTCTTGCTCTCGCCCGAGAGACACTGAAGGATTGAACTGCCTAACGAAAACAACAGCATTTTTGCTGTTTCCCCATCATCGCAGCCGTTAATGGCTGCGGTTTGCTCAACTTCTCTGAAATGTACGGAAGGGTCGTCTAACTCGGTCAGCTTCCGTACGTGATTTATCATAACTCTCAGCTGGTGTGAGCTGTGAGGCAGCACAAGCTGGCCGAGGAGATCCCCTGGTTCCTCCCTACCGTTTCTGTTTGGGCCCCTTTTTATACCCGTAACTGGATACAACGGTCCCTTTTCCACTTCTTTCTCAATGGGCTCTTTCGTTTCTTCCACTACTTCCTCCCTTACCCAGGTTTCCGAATAGCTGGGTGGCGCGGAGGGCGCAGTGGCTAATACTTCCTCTGCTTTACTTGGTGGGGATTTCTGAAACTCCTCTTTTACTAGCGGCTGGTGTGCTGACGGACTGATAAGGCACACCATGCCGTGCGCTTTGTTCACGGCCCTTTTGAGGTGTTCTATCTCTTTTTGGCAGGCGCTATGATCGGCCCCCTGAAACTTATCCTCAAGGGCCAACTTATATGCCGCCCTAACCCCTGTTAAGCTTTCTTCCTGAGTTCTTATCTGGGCAGCTTGGCGGGCACATCGTTCCTTTAGTCTGCCCTCACTTAACTTTGCCTCAGTGACCTGGCACTCGAGGTAATCTATCCTTGTTTTATGGTGACTGGAGATTTCCTGGCGTTCTTGGTGCAGCGCACTTAAATTCCGAATGAGCAATTCCCCTCCAGAGACCTTCTCATCCATTTCTCCCTCTAAATGACTGATTCGAGCTGTTAGCGCTGTAATGACCTGGTTTGAAATCTGGACCTGCCTTTTGTAACACATTAGCCAGACTGCTTTCTCGATTGTCTTTTTATGTTCTTTACTATCTGTCCACCTTTCGGCTGCCTCTAGTGGACTCTTATCCGCTAACAATTCACTTATCCATTTCTTAGTTAGATTAACCTTTCCGAACACATAATCTGCTATCTTTTCCTGCATAACATTTCGTACAGTCACACCATAGTCTAACACACTACCCTCTCGCTGCCAGTGTCCTGCCGCGGTCGCCATTTTCTGTAAGGGTTTTGACCGTGTCTCTCAGCCTGTGAGATTCACGTGGCTCTGTGCAGCCTGTATGTCAGTGCGGGTTTAGGCCTTGTTGCTTGTTCTGGTCTCCAGCCAGTCTGGGAGCACTAGACACACCTGTGAGTGGTTCGAATCACTCGCCCTTACGGTTCTAGACACTGGACTTAGATGCGAGAGCAGTAATGGAGATGAAACTCAGGTAGACTCGGTTGAATGGTACGAAATGGAAAATCTTTATTGCATAATATTTAAGATTACGAAATACATGTCATAAGCACAGATTAATGACAGTACAATCTTACACGCCGTCATATAACTGATTTCAGGGAAACGAGGAACGAACGACACACCGTAAATGGGGGCACACATTACAATTATCCTTAATACTTAAACCCTCCCCTATCAATATCTGTCCTAGCTAGATTCGTAGGATTCGAGACTCATGCTCACCACTCGTGATAACTCGGAGAAATTCCGAATAGCTGATCGG
>JASTWF010002783.1:15000-17179 GCA_030390025.1 Squalus acanthias
AGTATATCAAGAGGAAAAGACTGGTGAAAACCAAAGTTGGTCCATTGCAGTCAGATACGGGGGAATATATAATGGGAAATAAGGAAATGGCAGACCAACTAAATGCATACTTTGGGTCAGTCTTTACGAAGGAAGACACAAAAAACCTCCCTGGGATATCGGGAAAAATAGGGACATTGGCAAAGGAGGAACTGACGCAAATCAATATCTCTAAGGATATGGTGTTAAGGAAGCTAAAGGGATTGAAGGCGGACAAATCCCCAGGGCCTGATAACATGCATCCTAGGGTACTGAAGGAGGTGGCCCTAGAGATAGCGGATGCACTAAGCATGATTTTTCAGAATTCATTAGACTCGGGAACAGTGCCCATGGATTGGAGGGTAGCTAACGTTACCCCACTATTCAAAAAGGGGGGTAGGGAAAAAGCAGGTAATTACAGACCTGTAAGCCTTACATCAGTTGTGGGCAAAATGCTGGAGTCCATCATTAAGGATGAAATAGCCGAGCACTTAGCAAATGGGGACAGGATAGGACAGAGTCAACATGGATTTACAAAGGGTAAATCGTGCTTGACTAATCTATTGGAATTTTTTGAGGGAGTAACTGGTAAAATAGATGGGGGAGAGCCAGTAGATGTGGTGTACCTGGACTTCCAAAAGGCCTTCGATAAGGTCCCACATAAAAGATTAGCATGGAAAATTGAAGCTCATGGGATAAAGGGGAAAGTATTGACGTGGATAGAGAACTGGCTGTCAGATAGAAAACAGAGAGTTGGAATAAACGGCTCATTTTCTGAATGGCAGGCAGTAACAAGTGGGGTACCACAGGGATCTGTCCTGGGTCCCCAGCTGTTCACAATTTATATTAATGACCTGGATCAGGGAGTCGAATGCAGCATTTCCAAATTTGCAGACGACACTAAACTAGGAGGGGGGGTGGGCTCAGAGGAGGAGACCAGGAAGCTCCAGAGCGATTTGGACAGACTGGGTGATTGGGCGGATAAATGGCAGATGCACTATAATGTGGACAAGTGCGAAGTTATCCACCTTGGGTGCAGGAACGGGAGGGCAAATTATTATTTAAATGGCAATAAATTGGGAGAGGGGGAAGTACAGAGAGACCTGGGTGTTCTTGTACACCAGTCACTGAAGGCGAGCATGCAGGTGCAACAGGCGGTCAAGAAGGCAAACGGTATGCTGGCCTTCATAGCAAAAGGGTTGGAATACAGGAACAGGGATACCTTGCTGCAGCTGTACAGGGCACTGGTGAGACCACACCTCGAGTACTGTGTACAGTTTTGGTCGCCTCATCTGAGGAAAGATGTTCTTGCCATGGAGGGGGTGCAGCGGCGATTCACCAGGCTGATACCAGGAATGGCGGGATTGACCTATGAGGAGAGACTATGTAGTTTAGGGATGTACACACTGGAGTTTAGAAGATTGAGAGGGGACCTCATAGAAGTGTATAAAATTCTGACAGGTCTAGACAGATTAGATGCAGAAGGAATGTTTCCCTTGGCGGGTGAGAACAGAACTAGAGGACATAATTTAAGGATAAGGGCTAAACCATTTAGGACAGAAATGAGGGGGAATTTCTTCACTCAGAGAGTGGTGAACCTGTGGAACTCATTGCCACAGAGGGCAGTGTACGCCAGCTCATTAAATATATTTAAGAGGGAATTAGATATATTTCTACAGGCAAAAGGGGTTAAGGGTTACGGAGAGAAGGCGGGGACGGGATACTGAATTGAAGGATCAGCCATGATCTCATTAAATGGCGGAGCAGGCTCGAAGGGCCGGATGGCCTACTCCTGCTCCTATCTTCTATGTATCTATGTATCTATGAGAGAGTGTGTGAGAGTGTGTGTGTGAGTGTGAGTGTGTGTGTGTGTGTGAGAGTGTGAGTGTGTGTGTGAGAGTGTGTGTGTGAGTGTGAGTGTGTGTGTGTGTGTGAGAGTGTGTGTGAGAGTGTGTGTGAGAGAGTGTGTTTGAGTGTGTGTGAGAGTGTGTGTGAGAGTGTGTGTGAGAGAGTGTGTGAGAGTGTGTGTGAGAGTGTGTGTGTGTGAGTGTGTGAGTGTGCGTGTGAGTGTGTGTGTGAGAGTGTGTGTGTGAGTGTGAGTGTGTGTGTGTGAGTCAGAGTGTGAGTGTGTGTGTGAGAGTGTGTGTGTGTGTGAGTGTTA
>JASTWF010002784.1:0-17175 GCA_030390025.1 Squalus acanthias
TTCTCTCTTTCTCTCTTTCTATCTCTCTTTCTCTTTTTTCTCTCTTTCTCTTTCTTTCTCTCTTTCTCTCTCTCTCTCTTTCTCTCTCTCTCTCTTTCTCTCTTTCTTTCTCTCTTTCTCTCTCTTTGTTCTCTCTTTCTCTTTCTTTCTCTCTTTCTTTCTCTCTTTCTCTCTCTTTTTTCTCTCTTTCTCTCTTTCTTTCTCTCTTTTTTCTTTCTCTCTTTCTCTCTTTCTTTCTCTCTTTCTCTCTTTCTTTCTCTCTTTCTCTCTTTCTCTCTTTCATTCTCTCTTTCTCTCTCTTTTTTCTTTCTCTCTTTCTCTCTTTCTTTCTCTCTCTTTTCTCTCTTTCTCGCTTTCTTTCTCTCTCTCTCTCTTTCTTTCTCTCTTTCGTTTTCTCTTTCTTTCTCTCTTTGTTTCTCACTTTCTTTGTTTCTCACTTTCTTTCTCTCTTTCTTTCTTTCTCACTCTCTTTCTCTCTTTCTTTCTTTATTTCTTTCTTTCTCTCTTTCTCTCTCTTTTTCTCTCTTTCTTTCTCTCTTGCTGTCTCCCTTTCTCTCTTTTTTCTCTCTTTCTCTTTCTTTCTCTCTTTCTCTCTCTCTCTCTTTCTCTCTCTCTTTCTCTCTCTCTTTCTCTCTTTCACTCTTTCTTTCTCTCTTTCTTTCTCTCTTTTTTCTCTCTTTCTCTTTCTTTCTCTCTTTTCTTTCTCTATTTGTTTCTCTCTTTTTTTCTCTCTTTCTCTCTTTCTTTCTCTCTTTCTCTCTTTTTTCTCTCTTTCTCTCTTTCTTTCTCTCTTTCTTTCTCTCTTTCTTTCTTTCTTTCTCTCTTTCCCTCTTTCTCTCTTTCTCTCTCTCTTTCTTTCTCTCTTTCTTTCTCTCTTTCTGTCTCTCTTTCTCGCTATCTCTCTTTCTCTCTTTCTATCTCTCTTTCTCTCTTTCTATCTCCTCATTCTTTCGCTCTTTCTTTCTGTCTTTCTTTCTGTCTTTCTCTCTTTCTTTCTTTCTCTCTTTCTTTCTCTCTTTCTGTCTTTCTTTCTTTCTCCCTTTCTTTCTCTCTTTCTTTCTCTTTCTCTTTCTCTCTTTCTCTCTCTCCTTCTCTCTTTCTTTCTCTCTTTCTCTCTCTCTTTCTCTCTCTCTTTCTCTCTCTCTTTCTCTCTTTCTTTCTCTCTTTCTTTCTCTCTTTTTTCACTCTTTCTCTTTCTTTCTCTCTTTTCTTTCTCTATTTCTTTCTCTCTGTTTTCTCTCTTTCTCTCTTTCTTTCTCTCTTTCTCTCTTTTTTCTCTCTTTCTTTCTTTCTCTCTTTCTTTTGTTCTTTCCCTCTTTCCCTCTTTCTCTCTTTCTCTCTCTCTCTCTTTCTCTCTTTCTTTCTCTCTTTCTCTCTTTCGTTCTCTCTTTCTCTCTTTCTGTCTCTCTTTCTCGCTATCTCTCTTTCTCTCTTTCTATCTCTCTTTCTCTCTTTCTATCTCCTCATTCTTTCGCTCTTTCTTTCTCTCTTTCTTTCTTTCTCTCTTTCTTTCTCTCTTTCTGTCTTTCTTTCTTTCTCCCTTTCTTTCTCTCTTTCTTTCTCTCTTTCTTTCTCTTTATCTTTCTCTCTATCTTTCTCTCCTTCTCTCTTTCTTTCTCTCTTTCTTTCTTTCTCTCTTTCTTTCTAGTGGTCCTAGAAATAGCAGATGCATTGCTGGTCATCTTCTAAAATTCGATAGACTCTGGAACTGTTCCCATGGATTGAAGGGTAGCTAATGTAACCCCACTATTTAAAAAAGGTGGGAGAGAGTAAACGGGGAATTATAGACCGGTAAGCCTGACATCGGTAGTGGGGGAAATGCTAGAGTCCATTATAAAAGATGTAATAGCAGAGAACTTGGAAAACAGTGACAAGATCGGCCAAAGTCAAGATGGATTTACAAAAGGTAAATCATGCTTGACTAATCCACTGGAATTTTTTGAGGATATAACTGGTAGAATAGATAAGGGAGAACCAGTGGATGTGGTGTATTTGGACTTTCAGAAGGCTTTCGATAAGGTCCCGCATAAGAGATTAGCGTGCAAAGTTAAAGCACATGGGATTGGGGGTAAGGTACTGACTTGGATAGAGAACTGGTTGGCAGACAGGAAGCAAAGAGTTGGAATAAACGGGTCTTTTTCCGAATGGCAGGCAGTGACTAGTGGGGTACCGCAGGGATCGGTGCTAGGACCCCAGTTATTCACAATATGTATTAATGATCTAGACGAGGGGACTAGAGGTAATGGGCCAGAAATTCGGCTCCCTGGCTTCCCGCGGGTGCAAGGATCGCGCACGCACCTACCTACCGCGCCTGCCGTTGACCCCTGGGCCCACGGGGGATTCCGGTCCTGGGCCTCCTCCAACTGCCGGCGCGCAGTGCTTGTGTATCCCAGGGGCGTAGTTAGTGCGATGCGTCCCCTGGGATCACGTGGGCCATGGAGAGCCAATGGCAGCAGACCATCTTTCATTCATAGATTTGACAGGAAGACCTGTCAAATCTATGAATACAGATCGGCCCCAAAACAACACCTAAAACTACAAATAAATTTTTTTTTAAATCACATTTTTAAAATAACTATAAATTACATTAATTAACTATTTTAAACAAAAATTTAAATTTTTGAAAAAATTAATTAATTTTTTAACAGGGCTAAAACTAAACTTACCTTTCTTTAAAGTAATTAAAAAAGATAAATCTGTGAAAAAAATGTTTAAATTTTAATAAAATCAACACTTACCTTGTTAAAAGAAGGCCTTGCGCCTCCTTTTTCAATGTGCATCTTCTCCGTGCTTACCCTCACGGAGGAACCTGTAAAAAAAACCCGAAGTGCGAGGCGAACGCACTGGCCCTCCGGCGTGCGCGTTCGACCTCTGAACCCCTTTCCTCAGGGGAACGGAAGTTGCCGGTTTCCCGCGCATGTGCAGTGCATGCAAGAAACCGACACTTTCGTTCCGTCCATGGGTGAGTAAACAGAGCGTACTCACCCGTGACGAGCCTAAGTTCTGCCCCAATATCTCCAAGTTTGCAGATGACACAAAGCTGGGTGGGCGAGTGTGCTGTGAGGAGGAGGCAGAGAAACTCCAGTATGATTTGGACAGGTTGGGTGATTGGGCAGATGCAGTATAATGTGGATAAATGCGAGGTTATCCACTTTGGTGGCAAAAACAGGAAGGCAGATTATTATCTGAACGGCAATAGATTGGGAAAAGGGGAAGTGCAATGAGACCTGGGTGTCCTTGTGCACCAGTCGCTGAAGGTAAGCATGCAGGTGCAGCAGGCGGTTAAGAAGGCAAATGGTATGTTGGCCTTCATAGCGAGAGGATTCGAGTACAGGAGCAGGGATGTCTTGCTGCAGTTGTACAGGGCCTTGGTGAGACCACACCTTGAGTAGTGTGTGCAGTTTTGGTCGCCTTATCTGAGGAAGGCTGTTCTTGCCATGGAGGTAGTGCAGCGAAGATTCACCAGACTGATATCTGGGATGGCAGGAATGACGTATGAAGAGAGATTGGGTCGATTGGGCTTATATTCGCTGGAGTTTAGAAGAATGAGAGGGGATCTCATTGAAACTTATAAAATTCTAACAGGACTAGACAGACTAGATGCAGGAAGGATGTTCCCGATGGTCGGGGAGTCCAGAACCAGGGGTCACAGTCTAAGGATAAGGGGTAAGCCATTTAGGACTGAGATGAGGAGGAATTTCTTCACCCAGAGAGTGGTGAACCTGTGGAATTCTCTACCACAGAAGGCAGTTGAGGCCAATTCATTAAATATATTCAAGAAGGAGTTGGATATATTTCTTAAGGCTAAAGGGATCAAGGGATATGGGGAGAAAGCAGGGACAGGGTACTGAATTTGGATGATCAGCCATGATCTCATTAAATGGTGGAACAGGCTCGAGGGGGCAAATGGCCTACTCCTGCTCCTATCTTCTATGTTTCTTTCTCTTTTTCTCTCTTTCTCTCTTTCTCTGTCACTTTTTCTCTCTTTCATTCTCTCTTTCTCTCTTTCTCCCTTTCTTTCTTTGTCTCTTTCTTTCTCTCTTTCTCTCTCTCTCTTTCTTTCTCTCTTTCTTTTTCCTTCTTTCTTTCTCTCTTTCTCTCTTTCTTTCTCTCTTTCTCTCTGTCTTTCTCTCTTTATTTCTTTCTCTCTTTCTCTCTCTCTCTTTCTCTCTTCTTTCTCTCTTTCTCTCTGTCTTTCTCTCTTTATTCTTTCTCTCTTTCTCTCTTTCTCTCTCTCTCTTTCTTTCTCTCTTTCTCTCTTTCTCTCTCTCTCTTTCTCTCTTTCTTTCTCTCTTTCTTTTTCTTTCTTTCTTTCTCTCTTTCTCTCTGTCTTTCTCTCTTTATTTCTTTCTCTCTTTCTCTCTTTCTCTCTCTCTCTCTCTTTATCGCTTTCTCACTTTCTTTCTCTCTCTCTTTCTCTCTTTCTCTCTCTCTTTCTTTCTCTCTTTCTTTCTTTCTCTCTCTCTTTCTCGCTCTCTCTCTTTCTCTCTCTCTTTCTCTCTCTCTCTCTTTCTCTCTTTCTCTCTCTCTCTCTTTCTCTCTCTCTTTCTCTCTTTCTTTCTTTCGTTCGCTCTTTCTCTCTTTATCTCTTTCTCTCTTTCATAGAAACATAGAAGATAGGAGCAGGAGTAGGCCATTCAGCCCCTCGAGCCTGCTCCGCCATTTAATGAGATCATGGCTGATCATCCAAATTCAGTACCCTGTCCCTTGCATTCTCCCCATATCCCTTGATCCCTTTAGCTTTAAGAAATATATCTAACTCCTTCTTGAATATATTTAATGAATTGGCCTCTACTGCCTTCTGTGGTAGAGAATTCCACAGGTTCACCACTCTCTGGGTGAAGAAATTCCTCCTCATCTCAGACCTAAATGGCTGACCCCTTATCCTTAGACTGTGACCCCTGGTTCTGGACTCCCCGGCCATCGGGAACATCCTTCCTGCATCTAGTCTGTCTAGTCCTGTTAGAATTTTATAAGTTTCAATGAGATCCCCTCTCATTCTTCTAAACTCCAGCGAGTATAAGCACAATCGACCCAATCTCTCCTCATACGTCATTCCTGCCATCCCAGGTATCAGTCTGGTGAATCTTCGCTGCACTCCCTCCATGGCAAGAACATCCTTCCTCAGATAAGGCGAACAAAACTGCACACAATACTCAAGATGTGGTCTCACCAAGGCCCTGTACAACTTCAGCAAGACATCCTTGTTCCTGTACTTGAACCCTTTCGCTACGAAGGCCAACATACCATTTGCCTTCTTAACTGCCTGCTGCACCTGCATGCTTACCTTCAGCGACTGGTGCACAAGGACACCCAGATCTCGTTGCACTTCCCCTTCTCCCAATCTATTGCCATTCACATAATAATCTGCCTTCCTGTTTTTGACACCAAAGTGGATAACCTCGCATTTATCCACATTATATTGCATCTGCCATGCTTCTGCCCAATCACCCAACCTGTCCAAATCATACTGGAGTTTCTCGGCATCCTCCTCACGGCACACACTCCCACCCAGCTTTGTGTCGTCTGCAAACTTGGAGATATTATATTCAATTCCCTCGTCTAGATCATTAATATATATTGTGAATAGCTGGGGTCCTAGGACCGATCCCTGCGGTACCCCACTAGTCACTGCCTGCCACTCGGAAAAAGACCCATTTATTCCAACTCTTTGCTTTCTGTCTGCCAACCAGTTCTCTATCCAAGTCAATACCTTGCCCTCAATCCCATGTGCCTTAACTTTACACACTAATCTCTTATGCGGGACCTTATCGAAAGCCTTCTGAAAGTCCAAATACACCACATCCACTGGTTCTCCCTTATCTATTTTACCAGTTACATCCTCAAAAAATTCCAGTAGATTAGTCAAGCACGATTTACCTTTTGTAAATCCATGTTGACTTTGTGCGATCCTGTCACTGTTTTCCAAGTGCTCTGCTATTACATCTTTTATAATGGACTCTAGCATTTTCCTCACTACCGATGTCAGGCTATAATTCCCCGTTTTCTCTCTTCCACCTTTTTTGAATAGTGGGGTAACATTAGCTACCCTCCAATCCATGGGTACTGTTCCAGAGTCTATAGAATTTTGGAATATGACCAGCAATGCATCTACTATTTCTAGGGCCACTTCCTTAAGTACCCTAGGATGTAGATTATCAGGCCCTGGGGATTTATTGGCCTTCAATCCCGTCAATTTCCCTAACACTATTTCTCAACAAATACTGATTTCTTTCAGTTCCTCCCTCTCATTAGACCCTATGTTCCCCGACATCTCTGGGAGATTATTTGTGTTCTCCTTTGTGAAGACAGAACCAAAGTATGTATTCAATTGATCTGCCATTTCTTTGTTCCCCATTATAAATTCCCCTGATTCTGACTGCAAGGGACCTACGCTTGACTTCACCAATCTTTTTCTCTTCACATATCTATAAAAGCTTTTACAGTCAGTTTTTATGTTCCCTGCTAGCTTACTCTCATACTCTATTTTCCCCTTCTTAATTAATCCCTTTGTCCTTCGTTGCTGAATCCTATACTGCTCCCAATCCACAGGTTTTCTGCTTTTTCTGGCCAATTTATATGTCCTCTCCTTGGATCATATGCTATCCCTAATTTCCTTTGTTAGCCATGGCTGAGTCACCTTTTTTGTTTTATTTTTATGCCAAATTGGGATGAACAAATTCTGTAGTTCATCCATGCGATCTTTGAATGTTTGCCATTGCCTATCCACCGTCAAGCCTTTGAGTGACATTCCCCAATCAATCCTGACCAACTCGCGCCTCATACCATCGTAGTTTCCTTTATTTAAATTCAGGACCCTAGTCTCTGAGTCAACTACTTCACTCTCCATCTTAATGAAGAATTCTATCATATTATGATCGCTCCGACCCAAGGGGCCTCGCACAACAAGATTGCTAATTAATCCTTTCTCATTACATAATCCCCAGTTTCTCTCTTTTTCTCTCTTTCTTTCTCTTTTTCTTTCTTTCTCTCTCTCTCTCTTCCTCTCTCTCTTTTTCTCTCTTTCTTTGTCTCTTTCTCTCTTTCTCTCTCTCCCGTTCTCTCTTTCTCTCTTTCTTTCTATTTTTCTTTCTATTTTTCTTTCTTTCACTCTTTCTCGTTCTCTCTTTCTTTCTCTCTTTCTTTCTCTCTTTCTCTCTTTCTTTCTTTCTCTTTTTCTCTCTCTCTTTCTCTTTCTTTCTTTCTTTCTCTCTTTCTTTCTTTCTCTCTTTCTCTCTTTCTTTCTCTCTTTCTTTCTTTCTCTCTTTCTCTCTTTCTTTCTCTCTTTCTTTCTTTCTTTCTTTCTTTCTTCTTCTCTCTTTCTTTCTTTCTCTTTTTCTTTCTTTCACTCTTTCTCTCTTTCTTTCTTTCTCTCTTTCTCTCTCTCTCTTTCTCTTCTTTCTCTCTTTCTTTCTTTCTTTCTCTTTTTCTTTCTTTCACTCTCTCTCTCTTTCTTTCTTTCACTCTTTCTCTCTTTCTCTTCTTTCTCTCTTTCTTTCTCTTTTTCTTTCTTTCACTCTTTCTCTCTTTCTTTCTTTCTCTCTTTCTTTCTCTTTCTTTCTTTCTCTCTTTCTTTCTCTCTTTCTTTCTCTTTCTCTCTTTCTTTCTTTCCTTCTCTCTTTCTTTCTCTCTCTCCCTTCCCCTTCCTTCCCTCTCTCCCTCCCTCTATCAGTCACTCTCTCTTTCTCTCTCTCCCTCCCGGGGAGTGGATTTCTCTCATCACTGGGTTTGGGATGGGTCCAAATCACCGTCGTAGCCTGAACACGCCGGAAAGGCCCGATGCCTGCGCTGAGTTGGCCGATCGCACACCCGGTACGGGACTGAGCCCCCACACACAGACAGAGCAAGAACAGCCCAGGCTCCTCCCGAGAGGGCAAGGGTCCTGCGGAGGGAAACGAGGTGTCCCCGCATGTCAAACTGTAGGGAACCGACGCAGTAGATGGTTGGACGGAGAGACATTCCGTACAGGCAGGCTGAAAATCACAGGGGGGACTGGCGGCAACTGAGATGGGAGACAATCTCTCAGTTCACGGACCGTATGTCTGTGTCTGAGATAGACGGGAGCACGATTAACTGTGTGGAAACCTGGGCGATCGCAGCCTCACTTACAGGGGGGCTGAGGCAATGTCAACGCACTCTACCCCACCGCGCGTTTCATACATTTTTGAGAGTGGGAGGGGCCTGTAATATTCAGGTATTATAATGTTTTGTACAGTGTCAGCCGTGGCTCAGTGAGTCTCTGAGTCTCTCTCTCGCCTGAGCCAGGAGGTCGTGGGTTCGAGCCCCCACTCCAGAGACTCGAGCCCCATAATCCAGGCTGAAACTTCCCAGAGCCAGTACTGAGGGAGCGCCGCACTGTCGAAGGGGCGGTACTGAGGGAGCGCCGCACTGTCGGAGGGGCAGTACTGAGGGAGCGCCGCACTGTCGGAGGGGCAGTACTGAGGGAGCGCCGCACTGTCGGGGGGGCAGTACTGAGGGAGCGCCGCACTGTCGGAGGGGCGGTACTGAGGGAGCGCCGCACTGTCGGAGGGGCGGTACTGAGGGAGCGCCACACTGTCGGAGGGGCGGTACTGAGGGAGCGCCGCACTGTCGGAGGGGCGGTACTGAGGGAGCGCCGCACTGTCGGAGGGGCGGTACTGAGGGAGCGCCGCACTGTCGGAGGGGCGGTACTGAGGGAGCGCCGCACTGTCGGAGGGGCGGTACTGAGGGAGCGCCGCACTGTCGGAGGGGCAGTACTGAGGGAGCGCCGCACTGTGGGAAGGGCAGTACCGAGGGAGTGCCGCACTGTCGGAGGGGCGGTACTGAGGGAGCCCCGCACTGTCTGAGGTGCAGTACTGAGGGAGCGCCGCACTGTCAGAGGGGCAGTACTGAGGGAGCGCCGCACTCTCAGAGGGGCAGTACTGAGGAAGCGCAGCACTGTGGGAAGGGCAGTACCGAGGGAGCGCCGCACTGTCGGAGGTGCCGTCATTCGAATGAGATGTTAAACCGAGGCCCCCCTCTGCTCTCTTGGGTGGATGTAAAAGATCCCACGGCCACTATTTCGAAGAAGAGCAGGGGGGATTTCCCCCTGGTGCCCTGTGGCCAATGTTTATCCCTCAACCAACATCACTAAAAAAATCAGACCATTGCTGTTTGTGGGAGCTTGCTGTGCGCAAATTGTCTGTCGCTTTTCCCACATTACAACAGTGACTACACATCAAAAAAAGTACTTCATTGGCAGTAAAGCGCTTTGGGACGTCCTGAGGTGGTGAAAGGCGCTGGAGAAATGCGAGTCTTTCTTTCTATCTATATACACAGGACTCTGCCTGTCTCCCGCAGTCTGTGTGTCTCTGTATATACACAGGGCACTGTCTATCTCCCGCAGTCTGCCTCTCTCTCTCTATATACACAGGACTCTGTCTGCCTCCCACAGCCTCTCTGTGTGTGTCTCTCTCCCTCTATATACACAGGAGTCTGTCCATTGCCAGCCTACTGCTTGTCTAACCCTGCGAGCTCCTCCGTTGTAAAAACCGATTTCAATTACGTTTAAATCTTCTGATTATTATTAATATAAAAGAAGTGGGAAAGAGACCTTGATGAATGAGCCTAATTACTATAAAGATGTCAGGCTGTAAACGCCTTTGATATACGCCCTGCATCACTCAGCCAGTCGTGATCCCCCCGATTCCAAACGCTACAAGCCGTTTGGACAGGGAGCGTTTTTATTAATTAAATCATTGTTATAATTAACTTTTATTTAATGAAAATCAATAAGATGTGCGAGGTTTGAAGAAGCGTTTAATTTACGAGGGGACCTGGGTTTTTTTTTACACAAGATGCATTAGGTGATGTCATGCGGCTGTCGAACATCGCACAAGTGGAGAAGAGGGCAGAGTCCTGACCTCTCACTGTGAAGGCGAGTGTGGAAGGAAGTCAGTCGACTGTGGCGGTGGATTGTGGCCCTCCCCAGCAACTAAAGGTGTTTTCGTCAGCTCCCAGTTCTGGTCTCCTTACCCAAGGAATGTTATACTTTGCCTTAGTGTGGGTGTAACGAAGGTTCACTAAATTGATCCCTGGGATCAGAGAATTATCCTATGAGGAGAGGTTTTTTTTTTGTTATTCGTTCATGTGGATGTGGGCGTCGCTGACAAACCAGCATTTATTGCCCATCCCTAGTCGCCCCTTGAGAAGGTGGTGGTGAGCTGCCTTCTTGAACCGCTGCAGTCCGTGTGGTGAAGGTACTCCCACAGCGCTGTTAGGGAGGGAGTTCCAGGATTTTGACCCAGCAACGATGAAGGAACGGCCGATATATTTCCAAGTCGGGATGGTGTGTCACTCGGAGGGGAACTTGGAGGTGGTGGTGTTCCCATGCGCGCCTGCTGCCCTTGTCCTTCTAGGTGGAAGAGGTCGCGGGTTTGGGAGGTGCTGCCGAAGAAGCCTTGGCGAGTTGCTGCAGTGTATCTTGTAGATGGTGCACACTGCAGCCACGGTGCGCCGGTGGTGGAGGAAGTGAATGTTTAAGGTGGTGGATGGGATGCCGATCAAGCAGGCTGCTTTGTCCTGGATGGTGTCGAGCTTCTTGAGTGTTGTTGGAGCTGCACTCATCCAGGCAAGTGGAGAGCATTCCATCACACTCCTGACTTGTGCCTTGTAGATGGTGGAAAGGCTTTGGGGAATCAGGAGGTGAGACACTCGCCGCAGAATACCCAGCCTCTCACCTGCTCTTATAGCCACAGTATTGATGTGGCTGGTCCAGTTAAGTTTCTGGTCAATGGTGACCCCCAGGATGTTGATGGTGGGGGGATTCGGCAATGGTAATGCCATTGAATGTCAAGGAGAAGTGGTTAGACTCTCACTTGTTGGAGATAGTCATTGCCTGGCACTTGTGTGGCGCGAATGTTACCTGCCACTTATCAGCCCAAGCCTGAACATCGTCCAGGTCTTGCTGCATGCAGGCATGGACAGCTTCATTATCTGAGGAGTTGCGAATGGCACTGAACACTGTGCAATCACCAGCGAATATTCTCATTTTTGACCTTATGATGGGGGAAGGTCATTGATGAAGCAGCTGAAGGTGGTTGGGCCTAGGACACTGCCCTGAGGAACTCCTGCAGCGATGTCCTGGGGCTGTGATGATTGACCACCAACCACCACAACCATCTTCCTTTGTGCTCGGTATGACTCCAGCCAGTGATTGAGTAGATTGAGCCGATACTCTCTGGAGTTTAGAAGAATGAGAGGTGATCTCATTGAAACGTATAAGATTCAGAGGGGGGATTGACAGGGTAGATGCTGAGATGCTGCTTCCCCCTGGCTGGAGAGTCTAGAATTAGGGGGTCACAGTCTCAGGATAAGGGGTCGGCCATGTAGGACTGAGATGAGGAGGAATTTCTTCACTCAGAGGGTGGTGAATCTTTGGAATTCTCTACCCCAGAGGGCTGTGGAGGCTCAGTCGTTGAATATATTCAAGGCTGAGATCGATAGATTTTTGGACAGAATGGGAAACAAGGGAAATAACAACAGAAAACGCTGGAAAAACTCAGCAGGCCAGGCAGCATCCGTGGAGAGAGAAACAGAGTTAACGTTTCAGGTCGAAGACCTTTCGTCAGAACTGGAAAAAAGCAGGAAATGAAATAGATTTAAAGCACGGGAAGGTGCCGGGCGAAGGGGAAGGGGTGCTGGGGGTGGTAGAGGAGTGGACTAGGGTGTCGCGGAGGGAGTGGTCCCTGCGGAATGCTGAAAGGGGAGGTGAGGGGAAGGCGCATTTGGTGGTGGGATCACGCTGGAGGTGGCGGAAATGGCGGAGGACGATCCGTTGAATGTGGAGGCTGGTGGGGTGAAAGGTGAGGACAAGGGGAACTCTATCGTGGCTCCGGGAGGGAGGGGCAGGGGTGAGGGCAGAAGTGTGGGAGATAGAACGGACACGGTCGAGGGCCGTGTCGACCACAGTAGAGGAAAAAGGAAGACATGTCGCAAGCAAGGGATATGGGGATCGGGAGGGAAAGTGGAGTTGAGGTCGAAGATGGCCTACTCCTGCTCCTATTTCTTATGTTCTTATGATTAAAAAGTGCTTCGTTGGTTGTCATAGAGTCATCGAGCCATAACGGCACAAAAGGAGACCATTCGGCCCATCGAGTCCGTGCCGGCTCTCTGTAGAGCAATCCAGTTTGTCCCATTCCCCCCCCCCGCTCAATCCCTGTTCCTTTGTGCTAGGGCAACACGGTGGCATAGTGGTTAGCACTGTTTCCTCACAGCGCCAGGGACCCGGGTTCGAATCCGGCCTCGGGTGACTGTCTGTGTGGAGTTTGCACATTCTCCCCGTGTCTGCGTGGGTTTCCTCCAGGTGCTCCGGTTTCCTCCCACAGTCCAAAGATGTGCGGGTTAGGTTTATTTGGCTGTGATAAATTGACCCTTAGTGTTAGGGGGGATTAAATACGTGGGGTTACGGGGATAGGGTGGGATATGTGTCGGTGCAGGCTCGATGGGCCGAAATGGCCTCTATCTGCACTGTGGGGACTCTGTGATTCTGTGAAAGGCGCTGGAGAAATGCGAGACTTTTCTTCAACCTGAGGGCGAAACAATGAGTTTCCAGCTGGACTTCTGGGCACGCAGAGAATGGAGGGAGCGGAGGGGAAAGTGGAGTTGAGGTCGATGATCAGCTGTGATCTTATTGAATGGCGGAGCAGGCTCGAGGGGCCGTACGGCCTAACTCCTGCTCCTGTTTCTTATGTTCTTATATTAGGGAGCGTGATGCGGAGATGCCGGTGTTGGACTGGGGTGGACAAAAGTGAGAAGTCGCACAACACCAGGGTATAGTCCAACAGTTTTATTTGAAATCACGAGCTTTCGGAGCGGCTGCTCCTTCGTCAGGTGAAGTGAAGAAATACAAATGGGCACTGCATATATAGACAGAGAACAATGCCTGTGCAGAGAACAATGTCAGACGACTACAGTTAATCCTTCTGACTGCCTTTTATCACACCTCGGCAGAGCAACAATCAGGTCAGTCAGGAAGACATTATATCAAAGACTTAGCAAAATAAAACTGAGACAATGAGGTGGGGTCACAGGGGGTCTAATGTGTCAAATGCTGCAGTCTGTATGGAAAACCATAAACTTTAAACTTTTTACTTTTTTTACTGGAAATCACATCTGTCAACAAGCCAACGACGACTCGAGTCTGGATGACTCTACGTCAGGTGGGGTTACATGTAGCGTGGCATGAACCCAAGATCCCGGTTGAGGCCGTCCTCATGGGTGCGGAACTTGGCTATCAGTTTCTGCTCGATGATTTTGCGTTGTCGTGTGTCTCGAAGGCCGCCTTGGAGAACGCTTACCCGAAGATCCGAGGCTGAATGTCCTTGACTGCTGAAGTGTTCCCCGACTGGGAGGAAACAATCCTGCCTGGCGATTGTTGCGCGGTGTCCGTTCATACGTTAGGGAGCGGGTAGAGAGACAGGCGTTATCACACACGAGGGAGGGGGTGAAATACGCATTGGGCAGCAACGCAGAAACAGGCGACAGCGAATCATTCTCACTCTCACTCCGATCTCATTCCACTTTCCAATAGGGGGGGGGGTGAAAAATATGATGTTGATTTGCTACCACCCTACAGCAACAACTCCCATTTATACACCGCCTTTAACGTAGTAAAACATACCAGGGCGCTTCACAGGAGCGTAAATCAGACAAAATTTGAACCCCGAGCCACATCAGGAGATATTAGGGACAGGTGACCAAAAGCTTGGTCAAAGAGAGAGGTTTTAAGGAGCGTCTTAAAGGAGGAGAGAGAGAGAGAGAGAGGCAGAGAGGTTTAGGGAGGGAATTCCAGAGCTTCGAGCCCAGGCGGCTGAAGGCACAGCCGCCAATGGTGGAGCGATGGAAATCAGGGGGGAGATGGACAAGAGGGCAGAATTGGAAAGCGCAGAGATCTGGGAGGGTTGTAGGGGGCTGGAGGAGGTTACAGAGATAGGGAGGGTTGCAGGGGCTGGAGGAGGTTAAAGAGATAGGGAGGGTTGGTAGGGGGCTGGAGGAGGTTACAGAGATAGGGAGGGTTGTAGGGGGCTGGAGGAGGTTACAGAGATAGGGAGGGTTGTAGAGGCTGGAGGAGGTTACAGAGATAGGGAGGGTTGTAGGGGCTGGAGGAGGTTACAGAGATAGGGAGGGTTGTAGGGGCTGGAGGAAGTTACAGAGATAGGGAGGGTTGTAGGGGGCTGGAGGAGGTTACAGAGATAGGGAGGGTTGTAGGGGGCTGGAGGAGGTTACAGAGATAGGGAGGGTTGTAGGGGGCTGGAGGAGGTTACAGAGATAGGGAGGGTTGTAGGGGATGGAGGAGGATACAGAGATAGGGAGGGTTGTAGGGGCTGGAGGAGGTTACAGAGATAGGGAGGGGGAGCGAGGAGGCCAGGGACGGATTTGAAATACAACAACAACTTGCATTTATACAGCGCATTTAACGTAGTAAAACGTCCCAAGGCGCTTCACAGGAACGTAAATCAGACAAAAATTGGACACTGAGCCTCATAAGGGGCATGGGTTAAAAATGAAGGTGGCAGGGTAGGTTCTGATAAGGCGGTTATGAAAGCATGTGGGATACTTGGCTTTGTAAATAAGGTCATTGACTACAAAGACAAGGAAGTTATGCTAAACCTTTATAAAACACTGGTTCGGCACCAGCTGGAGTATTGTGTCCAATTCTGGGCACCGCACTTTAGGAAGGATGTCAGGGGCCTTGGAGAGGGTGCGGAGGAGATTGACCAGAATGGTTCCAGGGGATGAGGGACTTCAGTTACATGGAGAGACTGGAGAAGCTGGGATTGTTCTCCTTAGAGCAGAGAAGGTTAAGGTAAGATTTAATAGAGGCATTCAAAATTACGAAGGGTTTTTGATCGAGTAGAGAGGGAGAAACTGTTTCCAGTGGCAGGAGGGTCAGTAACCAGGTGACACAGATTGAAGATAATCGGCAAAAGAACCAGAGGGGAAGAATTTTAAAATCGAGGCGTTGCCGGACCGGGAGCCAGTGTAGCACATGCAGGGGGGGGGGGGGGGGCGATGAGTGAACGGGACTCGGTGCGAGTTAGGACATGGGGGCAGCAGAGTTTTGGATGAGCGTAAGTTCAGGGTAAGTGGAAGGTGGGAGGCCGTCCAGGAGCGCGTTGCCATTTCAATGGATGGACACTGAAGTGTGTGAGAGACACAGGGATTCAAACCGATAATTATTAGGCTTGTATTCCCCTGGGCTATATAGAAGGTTAAGGGGTGATTTGATTGAGGTTTTTAGGATTTTGAAGTGCCAGGCAATGACTATCTCCAACAAGCGAGGGTCTAACCACCGCCCCTTGACTTTCAACGGCATTACCATCGCCGAATCCCCCACCATCAACATCCTGGGGGGTCACCATTGACCAGAAACTTAACTGGACCAGCCACATAAATACTGTGGCAACAAGAGCAGGTCAGAGGCTGGGTATTCTGCAGCGAGTGTCTCACCTCCTGACTCCCCAAAGCCTTTCCACCATCTACAAGGCACAAGTAAGGAGTGTGATGGAATACTCTCCACTTGCCTGGATGAGTGCAGCTCCAACAACACTCAAGAAGCTCAACACCATACAGGACAAAGCAGCCCGCTTGATGGGCACCCCATCCACCACCTTAAACATTCACTCCCTCCACCACCGGCGCACTGTGGCTGCAGTGTGCACCATCTACAAGATGCACTGCAGCAACTCGCCAAGGCTTCTTCGGCAGCACCTCCCAAACCCGCGACCTCTTCCACCTAGAAGGACAAGGGCAGCAGGCGCATGGGAACACCACCACCTCCAAGTCCCACACACACCATCCCGACTTGGAAATATATCGGGGGTCCTTCATCGTCGCTGGGTCAAAATCCTGGAACTCCCTCCCTAACAGCGCAGTGGGAGCACCTTCACCACACGGACTGCAGCGGTTCAAGAAGGCGGCTCACCACCACCTTCTCAAGGGGTGACATAGAAACATAGAAACATAGAAGATAGGAGCAGGAGTCGGCCATTCAGCCCCTCGAGCTTGCTCCGCCATTCAATGAGATCATGGCTGATCATCCAAATTCAGTACCCTGTCCCTGCCTTCTCCCCATATCCCTTGATCCCTTTAGCTTTAAGAAATATATCTAACTCCTTCTTGAATATATTTAATGAATTGGCCTCAACTGCCTTCTGTGGTAGAGAATTCCACAGGTTCACCACTCTCTGGGTGAAGAAATTCCTCCTCATCTCAGTCCTAAATGGCTTACCCCTTATCCTTAGACTGTGACCCCTGGTTCTGGACTCCCCGACCATCAGGAACATCCTTCCTGCATCTAGTCTGTCTAGTCCTGTTAGAATTTTATAAGTTTCAATGAGATCCCCTCTCATTCTTCTAAACTCCAGCGAGTATAAGCCCAATCGACCCAATCTCTCTTCATACGTCATTCCTGCCATCCCAGGTATCAGCCTGGTGAATCTTCGCTGCACTCCCTCCATGACAAGAACATCCTTCCTCAGATAAGGCGACCAAAACTGCACACAATACTCAAGGTGTGGTCTCACCAAGGCCCTGTACAACTGCAGCAAGACATGGGATGGTGACTAGGGATGGCCGATAAATACCGGCCTTGCCAGCGACGCCCACATCTCCTGAACGAATAAAAACAAAAGGATTTTAAAAGGAATTGTGAGGGTCAGATAGAGAGAATCTTTTTCCACTGGTTGTCGGGGAGGAGTCTAAGACAAGTGGACATAACCTTAAAATCGGAGCCAGGCCGTTCAGGAGAGAAGTGAACAAACTCTCCTTCACACAAAGGGTGGTAGAAGTGTGGAACTCTATCCCACAAAAAGCAGTAGATGGCAGGGAGGGGGGGGGCGGAGGAGGCCAATTATAATTTTAAATCTGAGATCGATCGATTTTTTTTTGCTAGACAAGGGTATTAAGGGTTAGGGCTAGGGTTAGGGTTAGGGTTAGGGTTCGGTGTTAGGGTTAGTTGTTAGGGTTAGGGTTAGGGTTAGGGAGCCAAGGTGGGTTAGGGTTAGGGTTAGGGTTAGGGTTAGGGTTAGGGTTAGGGAGCCAAGGCGGGTTAGGGTTAGGGTTAGGGTTTGGGTTAGGGTTAGGGTTAGGGTTGGGGTTAGGGTTAGGGTTAGGGTTAGGGTTAGGGAGCCAAGGCGGGTTAGGGTAAGGGTTAGG
>JASTWF010002785.1:0-17089 GCA_030390025.1 Squalus acanthias
CCCCCCCCCACTGACCCAGCCCCGCCCCCCCCCACTGACCCAGCCCCGCCCCCCCACTGACCCAGCCCCACCCACAGGATGACATTGCACCGTGTCTGTCACAAGAGGGCGGGCTCAGTACTCTGGGGCACCGAGCCCACAGGATGACACGGTAGCTAGCCTGGCAGAAGGTTGCGGACAAGCTGAATGTCCTGTGAAGTATCTGAAGGATCCAGGGACTGATTCCGAATGAGATGGCGTACCGCAAAGATCCTGGCTGGGTAGAATAGCCAAGATTACAGTCTCCACAACAACAGCTTTCATTTATACAGCTTCTTTAACGTAATAAGACCTTCCAAGGCATTTCGCAGGAGCGTCAATTTGACACCGAGCCACATATTAGGACAGGTGACCAAAAGCTTGTTCAAAGAGGTAGGTTTCAAGGAGCGTCTTAAAGCAGAGAGAGGGAATTCCAGACTTTAGGGCAGTAGAAGGCATGGCCACCAATGGCAGAGTGATTAAAATCGGGGTTGCAAGAAGCTAGAATTAGAGGATCGCAGAGATCTCGAGGGTTTAGGGTTGGAGGAGGTGACAGAGATAGGGAGGGGCAAGGCCATGGAGGGATTTGAAAACACGGATGTGAATTTATAATTCGAGGCGTTGCTGGATCGGAATCCAAATGTAGGTCAGAAAGCACATGGGTGATGCATGAACGGGACTTGGTGCGAGTTTGGGATGAGTTCAAGTTTATGGATTGTGGGAGATGAGAGGCCTACCAGTGCATTGGAATAGTCTAGTCTAGAGATAACGAAGGCAGGGATGTGGGTTTCAGCAACAGATGAGCTGAGGCGGGGTGGAGACGGCAATGTTACTGAGGTGGAGGCAGGCGTTTTTTGGTGATGGAGCAGTCGGATGCTGATCGTAGGGTCTAATATGACAGCAAGTTTGCGAAAGGTCTGATTCAGCCTCAGACAGTGGGCAGGGAGAGGGATGGAGTCGATGCCTCAGGAACACAGCTCGTGGCGGGGACCAAAGACAATGGCTAATGTTACCTGTCTACCTGCCACACAGGTGCTGCTCACCATGAGAATCCCTCCCACTGACACGGCTTGCTGATGCTTTTCATGCATCTCCACACATCAGCAGGGTGCACAGTCAAGGAAACACTTACTTTGGAAAGCCTGGTCACACTCACAGGCCGAGGGGTGCTCCGGGGGGCAGAGGGGTTAAGTCTGGGGGGGGGGGGGGGCGGGGGGCCCGGTGGGCTAAGGGAGAGGGCGGGAAGGACAGGAACTTATTGCATTCTGTACAGTCTTACCCTGAATATAACGGACACTGTAGCAGGGAGGAAACAAACATCTCTTCCAATATCAAAAACAACTTCTAATCTTATTACAAATAGCAAAATACTGGAAAAGGCAGAAAATGCTGTAAACACTCAGCGGGTCGGGCAGTGTCTGTGGGGAGGGGACAGTGGGGTTAACGGTTCAGGTTGGTGACCTTTCCTGAGAACGGGTTCAGGATCTGAAACATTAACCCCACCTTCCTCTCCCCACAGTCGCTGCCTGACCCGCTGAGTGTTTCCAGCATTTTCAGCTTTTATTTCTAATATTATTACTCATTCCCATTTCAGACTATATTCTGTGTTTTACTTGGTTTGGGTTCTCACCATTTCAGAATACACTGGGAATCTGATGCTCGCTGTGTTTCTGACGTTGATTTTGGAAGCACATTCCCTGCTTGCTTTCACCGTTATTCCACTTCTGTATTGTGTGTGTCTGTGACCAATGAAACAGGAGGCAAACACTCACCCGGCGTTTAATGTCTCACCAGAAATAAAAATGTGAGATGTCAAAAGGTAATGAAGCTGTGCTCAGCATTCATTATTTGACAATACAACAGACCTGCTGGTCACAGGCCGTGCTGATCTTTGAAGTTTATCTCTGTAACGTGTTAAATAAATTGACTACAATTAGTTTGTCTTTTCAATCATTCCCCTTGATTTGTCACCAAATCTGAGCTATTTTAACACTGAGATCTGATGGTGACGGTGTGAGTTCAGTCCCAGCTAATAAACAGACACGTGTCAGTCTGCTGGGCTCTGCCTCAGATTGGAGTCACCTCTTCGATCAAACCTCTTTACTCCAAAATACACAAGATTCACTCGTGACTGTGTGTTTAGAGACAAACTGATCTCATCACATCCCAGTGCACGGCCTCATGCTGGATAATTGTGCTCGGTGGTCAGACTCTCCCAGTCTCATTCTCACCATTTCCTGCCTTACCCTGTAAACATTGTGGACCGTCTACAGGAGCAGTGTGTATCTGAGTCAATGGGACTCTCTCTGACCTTTCTCCCCAGTCCATCTCCAGGACCAGTGTGTATCTGAGTCAATGGGACTCTCTCTGACCTTTCTCCACAGTCCATCTCCAGGACCAGTGTGTATCTGAGTCAATGGGACTCTGTCTTACCTTGCTCTGCAGTCGATCTCTGGAAGCTCTTTGAATCGGAAGGGTTCTCTCTGGTTGGTGCTCTCACAATCCTGTGCTGGTTCACCTGCTGTTGTTCCTCAGTCTACAATCCCTGTTTACTCCAGCTGTGGACCTTTCTCAATCACTCCGTCATTCCCCGGGAGATCTAATTATGGCAGAGCAGAAAATGAAACAATATTGATGTTGTGAAGTAGAATGAAGTGTACAATTTTCCTCCAACGTTTCAGAGAAGTAAAAGTTCAGGGCCGAGTATTTCTGTTTGATTTTCTCCATTTCCTCAGATCCTCATCCCGCCCACCTGGGCTTCTGGAAAATCACCAGAATTCTGGATGGAAATGTACAATTTCACCGTGCTTTAGAGAAACCGGCGCTATCTGATCTCACTGGGCCCATCCTCCCCGGGATACACACTGCCTGATCTCACTGGGCCCATCCTCCCCGGGATACACACTGCCTGATCTCACTGGGCCCATCCTCCCCGGGTTACACACTGTCTGATCACACTGGGCCCATCCTCCCCGGGTTACACACTGTCTGATCTCACTGGGCCCATCCTCCCCGGGTTACACACTGTCTGATCTCACTGGGCCCATCCTCCCTGGGTTACACACTGTCTGATCTCACTGGGCCCATCGTCCCCGGGTTACACTGTCTGATCTGGGCATCTCACTGACCTGATCTCACTGGGCCCATCCTCCCCGGGTTACACACTGTCTGATCTCATTGGGCCCATCGTCCCCGGGTTACACACTGTCTGATCTCACTGGGCCCATCCTCCCCGGATTATACACTGTCTGATCACACTGGGCCCATCCTCAATGGGTTACACACTGTCTGATCTCGCTGGGGCCCGGCACACATCAAACCCCGCCCACTGCACTTCCCTGAATTAGCAAGGGAGCGACACTGCGCCTCCACGGGAGTGCAAGGGAGCGGCACGGCGCTTGCGCGGGAAAGCAAAGGAGCGAGACTGCATCACCACAGCGTCCCCAGTGGAAGGATTACTACACAGGAACATAGCAACAAGATGAGGTCATTCAGCCCCTCCTACTTGTTCCAGCATTCAATTAAATCATGGCTAATCTGTCTTAACTCCATGGCCCAGCCTTGGTTTCGTCACCATTAATGCCCAACAAACATCTATTAATGCTTTCCGCCATCCAAACAGAACTCGACAAGTACCTGGAAAAATAATGCTCTGTTATAGGGAAAAGGCGGGGGATTGAGCTGAAGTGCTCTTAGAGAGCTGGCATGGGCTGGACAGGCCGAATGGCCTCCTACTGTCCCGTAACGATGATTCTATCGCCCCTGAACGGCCGAGCTCCAATGTGAAGTTTATGCTTTATTGTTCTGGACTTCCCCACCAGAGGAAAAATACTTTTTCCTCTATCTTATCAAATGCTTTAATCATGTTAACCACCTCAATTAGATCACCGCTTGATCAGCTATATTCAAGTGAATACAAGCCTTTTTCCTATGAGACACGAAGGACCGGACCTTGGGGAGCACAATGAGAGTGGAGCAGTTAAAAGGAGCAGTCCGGAGCGGCAGGAGCCCAGGACCGGAAGGAGCAGTGCTGGTGGGAGCAGAGTGAGAGCGGAGCAGCTAACAGGAGCAGTCCCGAGTGACAACAACTCAACAGAGGCAGTTTTCGAAAAAGTGACGTCAGTGTAAAAAATGTGACATTGGCACAAGGGAAGGAGCCGATTGGCGAGTAACTGGAGAGTGTATTTTTTTTTAAAAGTTTATAAGTTTACTTCTGCTCTGTTAGTCCTTAGCCTATTAAATAGAGGGAAAGAGCTGATTGGTGAATAGCTGGCAAGTGTTTTCTGTTAAGTTTTAAGTTTATTTCTGCTGGGTTAGTTCTTGGTCTATTAAATAGAGGCATAGCAGGGCAGCTCCGTGGAGTGCACATCCTGTGCCATGTAGGAAGTCCTGGATGCTTCGTGTAGCCTGGACGACCGCATTTGCGTGAAGTGTCGCCAGCTACAACAACTTGAGCTCCGGGTTTTGGAGCTTAAGCAGCAACTGGAGTCACCGCGGTGCATCCGCGAGGCTGAGCGTTACGTGGCTAGCACGTTTCTCGAGGTGGTCACCCCGCAGCTGAAAAGTATGCAGGTAGAGAGGGAATGGGTGACCGCCAGAGAGAAGAGGACCACCAGGCAGGTCGTACAGGAGTCCCCAGAGTGCATCGCGCTCTCCAACCAGTATTCTGTTCCGAGTACTGGGGAGGGTGATGGATCTTCTGGGGAGTGCAGCCAGAGTCAAGTCCACGGCACCACGGGTGGCTCAGCTGCACAAGGGAGGAGGAAAAAGAGTGGAAGAGCAATAGTCATAGTGGATTCGATAGTTAGGGGAGCAGACAGGCGTTTCTGCAGCCGTAGACGTGACTCCAGGATGGTATGTTGCCTATCTGGTGCCAGAATCAAGGATGTCACTGAGCGGCTGCAGGACACACTGAGGGGGGAGGATGAACAGCCAGAGGTCGTTGTCCATTTCAATACCAACAACATAGGCAGAAAGAGGGATGAGGTCCTGCAGGCAGAGTTTAAGGAGCTAGGAGAGAGATTAAGAAGCAGGCCCTCAAAAGGTAGTAATTGCCGGATTACTCCTGGTGCCACGTGCTGGTGAGTACAGGAATAGGAGGACAGATGAATGCGTAGCTGGAGAGATGTTGCAGGAGGGAGGGCTTTAGATTTCTGAGGCATTGGGACCGTTTCTGGGGAAGGTGGGACCTGTACACGTCGGACGGGTTACACCTCAACAGAGCCGGGACCAATATTCTCGCGAGGAGGTTTGCGAGTGCTGTTGGGGAGGATTTAACCTAGCTTGGCAGGGGGATGGGCACCAGCTTATAGGAGTAGAAAAGAGGAATAAGGTGCAGAAAAGAGTGATTGTGTTGGATAGTACGAGAGAAGATAGTACTAGAGGCGGTAGTAGTACCGTATTAGATAGGATCAAACTAAGAAAGATTACGAAAAATTCAAAAATGGGTTTAGAATGCATGTACATGCACGCACAAAGTGTGGTGAATAAGGTTGGTGAGCTACAAGCACAATTAACCGTGTGGCAATATGATGTGGCAATAACGGAAACGTGGCTTAAACACGGTGAGGACTGGGCACATAATATTCAAGGGTACAAGGTGTTGAGAAAAGATAGAGAAGGAAAAAAGGGAGGTGGGGCGGCAGTGCTGATTGAGGAAGACATTGTCGTGTTGGAAAGGAAGGTGGGGTGGCAGTGCTGATTGAGGAAGACATTGTAGTGTTGGAAAGGGAGGTGGGGCAGTGCTGATTGAGGAAGACATTGTAGTGCTGGAAAGGGAGGTGGGGCAGTGCTGATTGAGGAAGACATTGTAGTGTTGGAAAGGGAGGTGGGGCAGTGCTGATTGAAGAAGACATTGTAGTGTTGGAAAGGGAGGTGGGGCAGTGCTGATTGAGAAGACATTGTAGTGTTGGAAAGGGGGGGGATGTTCTTGAGCAGAAAAGGACAAAATCCATTTGGTTAGAGTTGAGGAGTAAAAAGGGAATGATCACACTATTGGGGGTATTCTATAGGCCCCCAAATAGTGAGAGGGAGGTAGAGGAGTAAATCTGCAGGGAAATCGCAGAGATATGCAAGAGCTATAGAGTGGTGATATTGGGGGACTTTAATTAGCCAAATATTGATTGGGGTCTCGTCTCGCTGTCTCTCATCTTGTTGCAGTCCTCCTCAGTATTGAGTACCCCCCCCAATTTGGTATCATCCGTAAATTTAGAAATTGTGTTTTTGTTTCCTAAGTCTAAATCGTTAATGTAAATTGTGAACAGCAGTGGTCCCAGCACTGATCCTTGTAGAACACCACTACCCACCTTCTGCCACTGTGAATAGCTACCCTTTACTCCTACTCTCTGCTTTCTGTCCTGAAGCCAGCCAGCAATCCATTCTGCTACTTGTCCCCTGACTCCACATTCACTGACCTTGTTCATCAGTCTTTTATGGATACATTATCAAAGGCCTTTTGAAAATCCAGATAAATTACATCTACTGCATTACCATTGTCTACTCTCTCGGTTGCCTCTTCAAAAAATTCTATAAGGTTGGTCAAGCAAGACTTTCCCTTTTGAAATCAATGTTGAATATTCATTATTATTATTATTATTATTGGTTTCTAGATGTTCTATTTTCTCCTTTAGTAGGGATTCCATAATTTTTCCTACCTCCGATGTTAAGCTGACTGGTCTATAATTCCCTGGATATGTTCTATCCCCCTTCTTAAGTATCGGTATTATGTTAGCTATCCACCAGTCCTCTGGCTCTATACCTTTTTCTAACAAGTTATTAAATATGTGTAATAATGCCTCTGCTATCTCTTCCCTTTGAATCTTTTAAAATGCATGGATGCAATCCATCCAGACCAGGGGTTTTATCCTCTTTGAGCTTGATTAATTTATTTAATAGATCACATTTATTATTTTAAATGCACTTATGTCATTACTAATCTCATCATCCAATGTCATGTCCACCCGTTCTATCTCCCTGGTAAATACTGAAGCAAAATAATTATTTAATATTTCAGCCATCTCTATCGTTACCCGTGGTATTGTCCTGACTATCCCTTAATGGCCGTATTCCCATCCCAACCTTCCATTTTTTATTGATGTGCCTGTAAAATATTTTACTGTTTGGTCCCTGATAATTTAATTTCATAGTTCCTATTTGCCTCCCGAATTGATTTTTGACTTCTCTCCTAATCTTTTCGTATTCTCTCTTATCATGCACTCCCCTGCTGTCTATGTACTTAATGTATGCCTCTTTCCTTACCCTCAATTGTGCCCTTATGGCTTTATTCATCCACAGAGTCTCATTATTGTTTAGTTTGTTCTTTTTAGTGGAATATATTTTTCCTGCACTCTGTTGAATACCATTTCAAATGTTTCCCATTAATTTTTCCAATTGCAATTCTGCATCGTTGCTTGCAAATATTGTTGCCCATTTTTGTTTCCCAAGTTCTATTCTCAGCCCCTCAAAATCAACTTTTCCCCAATCTATTAACCTGGTTTTCATCATACTTGTGTCCTTCTCAATTATCATCTTAAAGTGTATTATATTATGGTCACTATTGCCGAAATGTTCCCCTACCTTTACTTCTCTTATCTGCTCTGGTTCATTCCCCATTACTAGATCCAATATCGAATCCTCCCTGGTTGGGCTTTTTACATATTGGGTTAGAAAGGAGTCCTGTACACATTGTAGGAACTCCATTCCCTTATCCCCTTCACCTACCTCTTCTGTCCAATTAATATCGGGGTAGTTGAAATCCCCCATGATGATTATTCTATGTTTTTTACTCATTTCCCTAATTTGTCTGCATATTTCTTCCTCCACCTCCCTTCCACTATTAGGTGGTCTGTAGACTACACCTATTAGTGTGATTGATCCTTTATTATCTTATCTCTATCCATATGGATTCTATTTTGTCTTGCTGATATCTGCGCCACTTTTATCTACTGCCATTATGTTATCCCTAATAAGTACAGATACTCCACACCCCCCCCCTTTATCTTTTCTAAATATGTTATATCCTGCAATGTTTAATTCCCAGTCCTGATTTTTCTGTAGCCATGTCTCAGTAATCCCTACTATGTCTGATTCCTTGTGACGTATGATTGCCTTCAGCTCCCCTGTTTTATTACGGACACTGTGTGCATTGCTGTACAGACAGTTTAACTCATTTTTAATAGGATTTCCTCGCACTATATGTTTAATCATCTTACTAAAGTAAACCGAGTCTCTCGTCATAGCTCAGTCCCTTCATCTCAGCTCTCACCCTGAACAATTCCAGCCGGACTCCCTCCAGAGACAATCTGTCCTTCCTGGGACAGGCGTCCCAAGCTCAACACACCGAGTTCCAGCTCACTGAACAACTGCAGTGACCTGGAGTATTGTTTAGAGCTGGAATCCAAGGTTTAGTGATTTCTGTATCTAGAGTGAACTCCGTGTGACCCTCTCCCAGTCATTCCCTATTCACGCTGTATTCCAGTCTGTAACTCTTCAATCCAGAGTGTATTGTCCCAAATTGTGTTACATTAAACTCCTTCCACAATCCCACCACTGTCTGCCTGACCAGCCTAGGATTGGCGGACACTGTGGAGCCCGTGTTCCTGGTCACTCTCGCTCGACCCCTCTTAACAATGAGAGGGATGGTGGGGAACGGGAGCAGGTTGAGCCGAGGGCCCCAGTGTTGGACAGACCGCCCTCGGTCACTGTCCGAGCGGACACAGAGAATAGCGATAGCCACCCGGGAATGGATTGGCCACAGCGGCCCGTGGAACAGAATCTCCCCGGGAGAGCCCGGCTTTAAACGGAAGGAGTGAAGAATCAATGCCGAGTGAGACAGAATACAGGTTCAGATCTCCATTCACATTACCTTGGTCCCCGGGATTCTCCGTCTCTCTGCAAGCTCCGTCTGTGGAAATTCACTGCAGCCAATGGCTGGTTTTCACGGAGCGACTCACAGTTTGATCATTTGAGCTGATCCTTGTTGTTGAGATTTGGGCCCGAGTTTCACCCTCTGGTGAAAAGCTGGTTTCTGCTCGGAGATTGTTTGGCATCTGAAGAATTTCTATTTTTAGAAAGAGGGGCGGAGATTCTGGTAAAAACGAATCGAGCCGGTTTGACAAGTCTGTTTGACAAGACGGTTTAACTGTGGACAAAGTGAGTTAGAAACATTTCTTTTCATTCCTGTTCAGTCAGTGCAGCAAAACACCAATTGTCCCATTTCCATCTGGGACATTGTGGAAAGTCCCACCGATCGCCTGATGTTTGGAGATTGAGCCAAACACCTGAGAGCGCTTTCATGAGCGGAGGTGCTGAGGACCGAGTGAGGGGATGGGCGCGGCTACACTGTGTGGGTGGCGAGCGCCAGAGTTCCTCAACCTGGTCCCCTTCACCTTCAAAACTGAGAGCGTCCCCAAAAGACGCAGTGTGTGAACAGTGTGTGTGGTGGTGAAGATCCTCAGAGAGGAAGAGGGGTCCAGGGCCCGCCGCAGGCTCAGCTGCCGAGGATGGGGTAACACTCTGATTCATCTCACTCCATCCCTCTGAAGATTGAGAAGGCTGGTGCAGAACAGGAGCGGGCTGGTCCCCGGGACCCTCGCTGTTAAACAGAGCCTCTGCCCTGGGTCACTGTCCGAGCGCTCACTGAGAGAATGGCTAGAGCCGGGGGGAGAGGGCCCGGGAAACATCATCTCCTCGGAATACACCGGCTTTAAACAGGGAGATTAAAGTTAGACCCTGGACACAGGCTGCACCGGGAGACAGCGGCTTTAAACAGGGAGATTAAAGTTAGACACTGGACACAGGCTGCAAACTACATGAACCTTACCTGGACTCGCAGATTCTCCCTTTTTTAATGTAAAACCAATCAATTATCTGTAACTAAATAAAACTTTAAAGGAAACTTAACAAATCAAATTAAAATTTGGTAGTCCGGGGTGACGATGCACTGCAGTCCCCGCGGCGCCCACCGGTCGCGGAAAAACTCAAGCGCAGATTCTCCCTTTCCGTTTGCAGCCTGCCAGTTCTGTCTTTGTAAACTCATTGCCACCAATCAGGAGGCTGTTCCTGGTTTTCTTCCTGCCAATCACAGTTTGGTAATTGGAGCTGATCCTTGTTTTTTGAGATTTGAGCCAATCTCCGCCCTCTGACTGGAAGCTGCTGTTTCAAAATACTCATCGAACCGGTTTGATAACTCGTTTAATTATGAACAAAGTTAGTTAGAAACAATTATTTGTGAAGTATTAACCCAATAAAAGAGACCCATCTCCAGGAATGAATTGTAACGCCTCTATCTGGGTCTTTATGAACCGTTCCACGGATTCCCTGCTGTTTGAACTTTCAGACCAACACCTCAGAGCCAGTGTCTGGTGTTTCAGTGCGGGGAGGGCGAGCCGCCTCGAAGGGCCAACACATTAACCATTTAACTGCTGAATGAAGGTGTCCTTGAATGGGGAGGAAATGATGTCTCCATGGTCACTTCTCTCCTGTGACTGGATGGTATTCAGTGCCGCTCCCCGTTCACCCATCACCCCTGTGCTCACTGACCTACATTGACTCCCGGTCCAGCAACGCCTCGATTTTAAAGTTCTCATCCATGGCCTCCCTCCTCCCTATCTCGGTAACCTCCAGAAGCCCTACAACCCTCCGAGATCTCTGATCTCCTCCAATTCTGGTCTCTTGTACATCCCCGATTTCCTTCATCCCTCCATTGGCCTTCAGCTGCCTGGGCCCCAAGCTCTGGAATTCCCTCTCCGCCTCTCTCTCCTCCTTAACACTGTCTTTACAACCTACCTCATTGGTCACCTGTCCTAATATCTCCTTAGGTGACTCGGTGTCAAGGTCTTTTCAGATTACGCCCCTGTAAAGGAGCTCCGGAAGTTTTACTACATTAAAGGAGCTATATAAATTTGTATTGTTGTTCTGAGACAGTGAATAGACAGGGGGCGGGTTCAGTCCCAGAGAGGGGGGGCGGTTCAGTCCCAGACAGGGGGAGGGGTTCAGTCCCAGAGAGGGGGGGCGGTGTTCAGTCCCAGACAGGGGGGGGGTTCAGTCCCAGACAGGGGGAGGGGTTCAGTCCCAGACAGGGGGAGGGGTTCAGTCCCAGACAGGGGGAGGGGTTCAGTCCCAGACAGGGGGAGGGGTTCAGTCCCAGACAGGGGGGGTGGTTCAGTCCCAGACAGGGGGGGTGGTTCAGTCCCAGACAGGAGGGGAGGGGCTCAGTCCCAAACAGGGGGGGAGGGGCTCAGTCCCAGACAGGGGGGGAGGGGCTCAATCCCAGAGAGGGGGGTGCAGTACAAGACAGGGGGTCTTCTGTCCCAGACAGTGTGGGGTTCAGTCCCAGACAGGGTGGGGGTCAGTCCCAGACAGGGGGGTGGCAGCCCCAGAAAGTGGGGGGTTCTGTCCCAGCTAGGGTGGGGGAGGGTCAGTCCTAGACAGGGGGGAGGGTTAGTCCCAGACAGGTGGGGGTCAATCACAGACGGAGGGGGAGGGGGAGGGGGGTTCATTCCCAGACAACAGGGGGTTCAGTCCCAGACAGGGAGGGGATGGGAGGGGGAGTCCAGTTCCAGACAGGGGTGGGGGGGTTCAGTCCCAAACAGGGAGGGGGGTTCATCCCAGAAAGTGGGAGGGGTTCAGTCCCATACAAGGGGGGGGGGGGTGTTGGGGCAGTCCCAGACAGAGTGGGGGGGGGGTGTTTCCTTCCCAGACAGGGGGGGTTCAGTCCCAGGCAGGTGGGGGGTTCAGTCCCAGACAGGGGCGGGGGGTCAGTCCCAGACAGGGGGGCTTCAGTCCCAGACAGGGGGGTGGTTCAGTCCCAGAGAGGGTGTGTGTGGTTCAGTTCCAGACAGGGGGGGTTTTCAGTCCCAGACAGTGGGGGGGGGGGGGGTTCAGTCCCAGACAGGCTGGGTAGTTCAGTCCCAGAGGGGGGGTGGGGTTCAGTCCCAGAGGGGGGGGGGGGGGGGGGGGCAAACCCAGACAGGGTTGGGATTCAGTCCCAGACAGGGCGGGGTTTCAAACCCAGACAGGGGCGTTTCAGTGCCAGACTGGGGGGTGGTGCAGTCACAGACAGGGGGGGGGTGTGGTTCAGTCCCAGACGGGGAGGGTTTCAGTCCCAGACAGGGGGGGAATCAGTCCCAGACGGGGGGGGGGGGGGTTCAGTCCCAGACAGGGTGGGGTGTTCAGTCCCAGACAGGGGGGGGTGTGGTTCAGTCCCAGATAGGGGGGGTGGTCATTCCCAGACAGGGGCGTGTTCATTCCCAGACAGGGGGAGGGGACAGTCCCAGACAGGGGGGGGGTAGTCGCAGACAGGGAAGGGGCAGTCCCAGACAGGGAAGGGGATTCATTCCCAGACAGTGTGGGGGTTCAAACCCAGAAAGGGGGAGGGTCAGTCCCAGACAGGGTAGGGGGGTCAGTCCCAGACAGGGGGGCGTCAGTCCCAGACAGGGGGGTGGTTCAGTCCCAGAGAGGGTGGGGTGTTCAGTCCCAGACAGGGGGGGGGTGGTTCAGTCCCAGATAGGGGGGGGGTGGTCATTCCCAGACAGGGGGAGGGGTTCAGTCCCAGACAGGGAGGGGTGGTTCAGTCCCAGACGGGGGGGGGGTAGTCCCAGACAGGGAAGGGGCAGTCCCAGACAGGGAAGGGGATTCATTCCCAGACAGTGTGGGGGTTCAGACCCAGAAAGGGGGGGGGTTCAGTGCCAGACAGGGGGGGGTTGCAGTCCTAGACAGGGGGGGTGCGGTTCAGTCCCAGACAGGGGTTGGTTCAGTCTCAGTCAGATGGGGTGTTCAGTCCCAGACAGAGAGGCGGTTTAGTCCTATACAGAGGGGTGGTGTTCAGTCCCAGACAGGGGGGGAATCAGTGCCAGACAGGGGGAGGGGTCAGTCCCAGACAGGGGGAGTGGTCCAGTCCCTGACATGGGGGGCGTTCAGTCCCAGATATGTGGAGTGGTTCAGTCCCAGACAGGGTGGGGCGGGGTTCAGCCCCAGAGGGGAGGTCGGGGGGTGGGGTGTCAGTCCCAGATGGGAGGGGGGTGGGGGGGGGGTTGATTCCCAGACAGGGGGCGTGATCAGGCCCAGACAGGGGGGGGAGGGTCAGTCACACACAAGGGGGGGGGGGTCAGTCCCAGACACGGGTTGTTTCAGTCTGAGAGAGGGGACGTTGCAGTCTGAGAGAGGGAACGGTTCAGTCTGAGAGAGGGGCGGTTCAGTCTGAGAGGGGGGACGTTGCAGTCTGAGAGAGGGGACGTTGCAGTCTGAGAGGGTGGACGTTGCAGTCTGAGAGAGGGGACGTTGCAGTCTGAGAGAGGGGACGGTTCAGTCTGAGAGAGGGGACGGTTCAGTCTGAGAGAGGGGCGGTTCAGTCTGAGAGAGGGGACGGTTCAGTCGGAGAGAGGGGACGGTTCAGTCGGAGAGAGGGGACGGTTCAGTCTGAGAGAGGGGGCGGTTCAGTCTGAGAGAGGGGGCGGTTCAGTCTGAGAGAGGGGGCGGTTCAGTCTGAGAGAGGGGACGGTTCAGTCTGAGAGAGGGGACGGTTCAGTCTGAGAGAGGGGGCGGTTCAGTCTGAGAGAGGGGGCGGTTCAAACTGAGAGGGGGCGGTTCAGTCTGAGAGAGGGGCGGTTCAACCTGAGAGAGAGGGCGGTTCAGTCTGAGAGAGGGGACGGTTCAGTCTGAGGGAGGGGACGGTTCAGTCTGAGGGAGGGGGCGGTTCAGTCTGAGGGAGGGGGCGGTTCAAACTGAGAGGGGACGGTTGAGTCTGAGAGAAGGGACGGTTCAGTCTGAGAGAGAGGGCGGTTCAGTCTGAGATAGAGGGCGGTTCAGTCTGAGAGAGAGGGCGGTTCAGTCTGAGAGAGAGGGCAGTTCAGTCTGAGAGAGGGGGCGGTTCAGTCTGAGAGAGGGGGCGGTTCAGTCTGAGAGAGGGGGCTGTTCAGTGTGATAGAGGGGGCTGTTCAGTCTGGGAGGGGGCGGTTCAGTCTGAGAGAGAGGGCGGTTCAGTCTGAGAGGGGGCGGTTCAGTCTGAGAGAGGGGCGGTTCAGTCTGAGAGAGGGGACGGTTCAGTCAGAGAGGTGGGGTTGTCTGAGAGAGTGGGGGTTCAGACTGAGATAGGGGGCGGTTCAGTCAGAGAGGGGACGGGTCAGTCTGAGAGAGGGGACGGTTCAGTCTGAGAGAGGGGGCGGTTCAGTCTGAGAGAGGGGGCGGTTCAGTCTGAGAGGGGGGCTGTTCAGTCTGAGAGGGGGCGGTTCAGTCTGAGCGAGGGGGCGGTTCAGTGTGAGAGAGGGGACGGTTCAGTCTGAGAAAGGGGATGGTTCAGTCTGAGAGAGGGGACTGTTCAGTCTGAGAAAGGGGACGGTTCAGTCTGAGAGAGGGGGCGGTTCAGTGTGAGAGAGGGGACGGTTCAGTCTGAGAAAGGGGATGGTTCAGTCTGAGAGAGGGGACTGTTCAGTCTGAGAAAGGGGACGGTTCAGTCTGAGAGAGGGGGCTGTTCAGTCAGAGAGGGGACGGTTCAGTCTGAGAGAGGGGACGGTTCAGCCTGAGAGAGGGGACGGTTCAGTCTGAGAGTGGGGGAGGTTCAGTCTGAGAGAGGGGGCGGTTCAGTCTGAGAGTGAGGGTTCAGTCTGAGAGAGGGGACGGTTCAGTCTGAGAGAGGGGACGGGTCAGTCTGAGAGAGGGCACGGTTCAGTCTGAGAGGGGACGGTTCAGTCTGAGAGAGGGGGAGTTCAGTCTGAGAGAGGGGCGGTTCAGTCTGAGAGAGGGGCGGTTCAGTCTGAGAGAGGGGACGGTTCAGTCTGAGAGAGGGGGGGTTCAGTCTGAGAGAGGGGACGGTTCAGTCTGAGAGAGGGGGCGGTTCAGTCTGAGAGAGGGGGCAGTTCAGTCTGAGAGAGGGGACGGTTCAGTCTGAGAGAGGGGACGGTTCAGTCTGAGAGAGGGGGGGTTCAGTCTGAGAGACGGAGATTTCAGTCAGAGAGGCGACGGTTCAGTCTGAGAGAGGGGACGGTTCAGTCTGAGAGAGGGGGTTGTTCAGTCTGAGAGAGGGGGTTGTTCAGTCTGAGAGAGGGGGCGGTTCAGTCTGAGAGAGGGGGCGGTTCAGTCTGAGAGAGGAGGCGGTTCAGTCTGAGAGAGGAGGCGGGTTCAGTCTGAGAGAGGGGACGGTTCAGTCAGAGAGAGGTGGGGTTGTCTGAGAGAGTGGGGGTTCAGACTGAGATAGGGGGCGGTTCAGTCTGAGAGAGATGACGGTTCAGTCAGAGAGGGGGCGGTTCAGTCAGAGAGGGGGCGGTTCAGTCTGAGAGAGGGGGCGGTTCAGTCTGAGAGAGAGGGCGGTTCAGTCTGAGAGAAGGGGCGGTTCTGTCTGAGAGAGGGGCGGTTCAATCTGAGAGAGAGGGCGGTTCAGTCTGAGGGAGGGGACGGTTCAGTCTGAGGGAGGGGACAGTTCAGTCTGAGGGAGGGGACGGTTCAGTCTGAGGGAGGGGGCGGTTCAAACTGAGAGAGAGGGCAGTTCAGTCTGAGAGAGAGGGTTCAGTCTGAGAGAGTGGGTTCAGTCTGAGAGAGGGGCCGGTTCAGTCTGAGAGAGATGGTTCAGTCTGAGAGAGAGGGCGGTTCAGTCTGAGAGGGGGCGGTTCAGCCTGAGCGAGGGGGCGGTTCAGTCTGAGAGAGGGGGCGGTTCAGTCAGAGAGAGGAGACGGTTCAGTCTGAGAGAGGGAGGGTTCAGTCTGAGAGAGGGGGCGGTTCAGTCTGAGAGAGGGGGCGGTTCAGTCTGAGAGAGGGGGCGGTTCAGTCTGAGAGAGGGGGCGGTTCAGTCTGAGAGAGGGGGCGGTTCAGTCTGAGAGAGGGGGCGGTTCAGTCTGAAAGAGGGGGCGGTTCAGTCTGAAAGAGGGGGCGGTTCTGTCAGAGAGTGGGGGTTCAGACTGAGATAGGGGCGGTTCAGTCTGAGAGATGACGGTTCAGTCTGAGAGAGGGGACGGTTCAGTCTGAGAGAGGGGGCGGTTCAGTCTGAGAGAGGGGGCGGTTCAGTCTGAGAGAGGGGGCGGTTCTGTCTGAGAGAGGGGGCGGTTCAGTCTGAGAGGGGGGCTGTTCAGTCTGAGAGGGGGCGGTTCAGTCTGAGCGAGGGGGCGGTTCAGTCTGAGAGAGGGAGGGTTCAGTCTGAGAGAGGGGACGGTTCATTCTGTGAGGGGGGGTTCAGTCTGAGAGAGGGGACGCTTCAGTCTGAGAGAGGGGACGCTTCAGTCTGAGAGAGGGGGCGGTTCAGTGTGAGAGAGGGGGCGGTTCAGTGTGAGAGAGGGGGCGGTTCAGTGTGAGAGAGGGGACGGTTCAGTGTGAGAGAGGGGACGGTTCAGTCTGAGAGGGGACGGTTCAGTCTGAGAGAGCGGGGTTCAGTCTGAGAGAGGGGGCGGTTCAGTCAGAGAGGGGGGGGTTCAGTCTGAGAGAGGGGGCGGTTCAGTCTGAGAGAGGGGGCGGTTCAGTCTGAGAGGGGGGCTGTTCAGTCTGAGAGGGGGCGGTTCAGTCTGAGAGGGGGCGGTTCAGTCTGAGCGAGGGGGCGGTTCAGTCTGAGAGAGGGGACGGTTCAGTCTGAGAGAGGGGACGGTTCAGTCTGAGAGAGGGGGCGGTTCTGTCTGAGAGAGGGGGCGGTTCAGTCTGAGAGGGGGCCTGTTCAGTCTGAGAGGGGGCGGTTCAGTCTGAGCGAGGGGGCGGTTCAGTCTGAGAGAGGGGGCGGTTCAGTCTGAGAGAGGGGACGGTTCAGTCTGAGAGAGGAGACGGTTCAGTCTGAGAGAGGGAGGGTTCAGTCAGAGAGGGGACGGTTCATTCTGTGAGGGGGGTTCAGTCTGAGAGAGGGGACGCTTCAGTCTGAGAGAGGGGGCGGTTCAGTCTGAGAGAGGGGGCGGTTCAGTCTGAGAGAGGGGGCGGTTCAGTCTGAGAGAGGGGGCGGTTCAGTCTGAGAGAGGGGGCGGTTCAGTGTGAGAGAGGGGACGGTTCAGTGTGAGAGAGGGGACGGTTCAGTCTGAGAAAGGGGACGGTTCAGTCTGAGAGGGGACGGTTCAGTCTGAGAGAGGGGACGGTTCAGTCTGAGAGAGGGGACGGTTCAGTCTGAGAG
>JASTWF010002786.1:0-17074 GCA_030390025.1 Squalus acanthias
TTATAGTCAAACAGTTTTATTTTAAATCACAAGCTGATGTGGTACCTTCCTGGCTGACCTGATTAACTTTATCACACCTCGGCAGATAAACAGTCAGGTTGATTGAATTCAGTTGTCTGCAATTGTAAGTTACACATGCATTGTTCTCTATCTATATATGCTTTGACGATTCTGTATCTCCTCACTTCACCCGACGAAGGAGTTGTAACTCCGAAAGCTTGTGATTTAAAATAAAACTGTTGGACTATAACCTGGTGTTGTGCGACCTCTCAATTTTGTCCACCCCAGTCCAACACCGGCATCTCCGCATCGTGTTTGATGGGACAGTGTAGAGGGAGCTTTACTCTGTATCTAACCCGTGCTGTACCTGCCCTGGGACTGTTGGATGGGACAGTGTAGAGGGAGCTTTACTCTGTATCTAACCCGTGCTGTCCCTGCTCTGGGAGTATTTGATGGGACAGTGTAGAGGGTGCTTTACTCTGTATCTAACCCGTGCTGTACCTGCCCTGGGAGTGTTTGATGGGACAGTGTAGAGGGAGCTTTACTCTGTATCTAACCCGTGCTGTGCCTGCCCTGGGAGTGTTTGATGGGACAGTGTAGAGGGAGCTTTACTCTGTATCTAACCCGTGCTGTGCCTGCCCTGGGAGTGTTTGATGGGACAGTGTCGAGGGAGTTTTACTCTGTATCTAACCCTTGCTGTACCTGCCCTGGGAGTGTTTGATGGGGACAGTGTAGAGGGAGCTTTACTCTGTATCTAATCTGCGCTGTACCTGCCCTGGGAGTGTTTGATGGGACAGTGTAGAAGGAGCTTTACTCTGTATCTAACCCCGTGCTGTACCTGCCCTGGGAGTGTTTGATGGGACAGTGTAGAAGGAGCTTTACTGTGTATCTAACCCCGTGCTGTACCTGCACCGGGAGTGTTTGACAGGACAATAGTGTTTAAGAATTAGAAAGCTGTGGGTCTCACCCAGAAAACCATCCGTATCTCAAACTGCTTCTGCGCTTCCAGGATGTGGATTTTGAGCGACTGTTTGTTAAGGATGTTCAATTCTGGAACTAAACATTAGAGAAATGCACTTGTTAGACGGATATCTCCCCGAGAGAGAGGGACTGTGAGACACCAGTGAGTGTACGGACTTGTACTGTACCCCAGTGTTATACAGGGACAGACCTGTACCCACCAGTACTGTACCCCAGTGTTATACAGTGACAGACCTGTACCCACCAGTACTGTACCCCAGTGTTATACAGGGACAGACCTGTACCCACCAGTACTGTACCCCAGTGTTATACAGCCACAGACCTGTACCCACCAGTACTGTACCCGTGTTATACAGTGACAGACCTGTACCCACCAGTACTGTACCCCAGTGTTATACAGAGACAAACCTATACCCACCAGTACTGTACCCGTGTTATACAGTGACAGACCTGTACCCACCAGTACTGTACCCCAGTGTTATACAGTGACAGACCTGTACCCACCAGTACTGTACCCGTTATACAGTGACAGACCTGTGCCCACCAGTACTGTACCCGTGTTATGCAGTGACAGACCTGTACCCACCAGTACTGTACCCCAGTGTTATACAGGGACAGACCTGTACCCACCAGTACTGTACCCCAGTGTTATACATTGACAGACCTGTGTGACACTGTTCAGTACATACAGCTCTCCCTGTGGTGCAGCACGAGTAAAGAACGCCCTCTTCTGCTATCTCTAGGAATGCATTGACTCACAGTGCTGTGGCACGAGGCTGGTGATGATGTGGTAGATGGTGAGTGGGTAGGAGAGCAGCACGGCCACCGGCGAGTCGATGCCAAGCCCTCGCCACTGGTAATAGGATTTCCACGTCACTGTGAAGAGAGAAAAGTCATTTCAGGTTTGAAAGCTTTACATCCTTGGATTCTTTTCTTCAATTAGGTGTCAGCCGTGGCTCAGTGGGTAGCACTCTCTCGCCTCTAAGTCAGAAGGTCGCGGGTTCGAGTCCCATTCCAGAGACTGGAGCCTCGTAATTCAGGCCAACACTCCCAGGGTAGTACTGAGGAAGCGCCGCACTATCGGAGGGGCAGTACTGAGGGAGCGCCGCACTGTCGGAGGGGCAGTACTGAGGGAGTGCTGCACTGTCGGAGGGGCCGTACTTAGGGTGTGCTGCATTGTCGGAGGGGCAGTACGGAGGGAGCGCCGCACTGTCTGAGGGGCAGTACGGAGGGAGCGCCGCACTGTCGGAGGGGCAGTACTGAGGGAGCGCCACACTGTCGGAGGGTCAGTACTGAGGGAGCGCTGCACTGTTGGAGGGGCGGTACTGAGGGAGCGCACTGTCGGAGGGGCAGTACTGAGGGAGTGCTGCACTGTCGGAGGGGCAGTACTGAGGGAGAGCTGCACTGTTAAGGGGCAGTACTGAGGGAGCGCCGCACTATCGGAGGGGCAGTACTGAGGGAGTGCTGCACTGTCGGAGGGGCAGTACTGAGGGAGCGCCGCACTGTCGGAGGGGCAGTACTGAGGGAGCGCTGCACTGTCGGAGGGGCAGTACTGAGGGAGCGCTGCACTGTCAGAGGGGCGGTACTGAGGGAGTGCTGCACTGTCGGAGTGGCAGTACTGAGGGAGCCCCGCACTGTCGGAGGGTCAGTACTGAGGGAGCGCTGCACTGTCGGAGGGGCGGTACTGAGGGAGCGCACTGTCGGAGGGGCAGTACTGAGGGAGTGCTGCACTGTCGGAGGGGCAGTACTGAGGGAGAGCTGCACTGTTAAGGGGCAGTACTGAGGGAGCGCCGCACTATCGGAGGGGCAGTACTGAGGGAGTGCTGCACTGTCGGAGGGGCAGTACTGAGGGAGCGCCGCACTGTCGGAGGGGCAGTACTGAGGGAGCGCTGCACTGTCGGAGGGGCAGTACTGAGGGAGCGCTGCACTGTCAGAGGGGCGGTACTGAGGGAGTGCTGCACTGTCGGAGTGGCAGTACTGAGGGAGCCCCGCACTGTCGGAGGGGCAGTACTGAGGGAGCGCCACACTGTCGGAGGGGCTGTACTGAGGGAGCGTCGCACTGTCGGAGGGGCCGTACTTAGGGTCTGCTGCATTGTCGGAGGGGCAGTACTGAGGGAGTGCTGCACTGTCTGAGGGGCAGTACTGAGGGAGCGCCGCACTGTCGGAGGGGCAGTACTGAGGGAGCGCCGCACTGTCGGAGGGGCAGTACTGAGGGAGTGCTGCACTGTCGGATGGGCAGTACTGAGGGAGTGCTGCACTGTTGGAGGGGCAGTACTGGGGGAGCGCCACACTGTCGGAGGGGCGGTACTGAGGGAGCACACTGTCGGAGGGGTGGTACTGAGGGAGTGCTGCACTGTCGGAGGTGCCATCTTTTGGATGAGACGCTAAACCGAGGCCCCATCTGCCCTCTCAGGTGGACGTAATGTTCCCACGGCCACTGTTGGAAGAAGAGCAGGGGAGTTCTCCTCGGTGTTCTGGGCCAATATTTAGCCCTCATACAGATGATCTGGTCATTTATCACATTGCGGCTTGTGGGAGCTTGCTGTGCGAAAATTGGCTGCCGCGTTTCCCACATTACAACAGTGACTACACCTCAAAATGTTCTTCATTGGCTGTAAAGCGCTTTGGGACATCCTGAGGTTGTGAAAGGCGCTGTAGAAATGCAAGTCTGTCTTTTTTTATTTCAATAATCTGCACCCAACTCCTGAAAATGCTAACTGGGGGAGGTAGGTATTGCACAGAGCACTGAACCCCAACTCTCCTCTTCTTTCTGTGTGAGTGCAGGTGGTGAGTAGTGCCAGGATAGTCACATAGGCTGGGGAGGGGTGACTGGAGTTTGGGGACCCCGATCGCCCATGGGATGGTTGCACTGCCTGGCGTGGTACGGAATCGCAAGCCGGAGGGTCCCAGGTTCCAGCAGCAGTTTGTACAGAGGTAGCGGGACTCAGCCAGGGCAGTGTAGAGGTGTTTGAAACCAAGCCAGTGTCCTCGGGCTGGGCAGAGAAAAATGGAGAGACAGACCCACTGAGGGATGGCAGATGGAGGGAGAGAGACTGAGAGATTGGAGATGGAGGGAGAGAGACTGAGAGATTGGAGATGCAGGAGAGAGACTGAGAGATTGGAGATGGAGGAGAGAGACTGAGATTGGAGATGGAGGAGAGACACTGAGGGATTGGAGATGGAGAGAGAGACACTGAGGGATTGGAGATGGAGGGAGAGAGATCTGAGGAATTGGAGATGGAGGAGAGACACTGAGGGATTGGAGATGGAGAGAGAGACACTGAGGGATTGGAGATGGAGAGAGAGACACTGAGGGATGGCAGATGGAGGGAGAGAGATCTGAGGGATTGGAGATGGAGGAGAGACACTGAGGGATTGGAGATGGAGGGAGAGAGACTGAGGGATTGGAGATGGAGAGAGAGACACTGAGGGATTGGAGATGGAGAGAGAGAGAGACACTGAGGGATTGGAGATGGAGAGAGAGACACTGAGGGATGGCAGATGGAGGGAGAGAGACTGAGAGATTGGAGATGGAGGAGAGAGACAGAGATTGGAGATGGAGAGAGAGACACTGAGGGATTGGAGATGGAGAGAGAGACACTGAGGGATTGGAGATGGAGAGAGAGAGAGACACTGAGGGATTGGAGATGGAGAGAGAGACACTGAGGGATAGGAGATGGAGAGAGAGACACTGAGGGATTGGAGATGGAGGAGAGACACTGAGGGATGGCAGATGGAGGGAGAGAGATCTGAGGGATTGGAGATGGAGGAGAGACACTGAGGGATTGGAGATGGAGGGAGAGAGACTGAGGGATTGGAGATGGAGAGAGAGACACTGAGGGATTGGAGATGGAGGAGAGACACTGAGGGATTGGAGATGGAGAGAGAGAGACACTGAGGGATTGGAGATGGAGGAGAGACACTGAGGGATTGGAGATGGAGAGAGAGAGACACTGAGGGATTCGAGATGGAGGAGAGACACTGAGGGATGGCAGATGGAGAGAGAGACACTGAGGGATTGGAGATGGAGGGAGAGAGACACGGAGGATTGGAGATGGAGGGAGAGACACTGAGGGATTGGAGATGGAGGGAGAGAGACACTAAGGGATTGGAGATGGAGGGAGAGACACTGAGGGATTGGAGATGGAGGGAGAGAGACACTGAGGGATTGGAGATGGAGGGAGAGAGACACTGAGGGATTGGAGACCAAGGGAGAGACACTGAGGGATTGGAGATGGAGGAGAGACACTGAGGGATTGGAGATGGGGGAGAGACACTGAGGGATTGGAGATGGAGGAGAGACACTGAGGGATTGGAAATGGAGGGAGAGAGACACTGAGGGATTGGAGATGGAGGAGAGAGACACTGAGGGATTGGAAATGGAGGAGAGACACTGAGGGATTGGAGATGGAGAGAGAGAGACACTGAGGGATTAGAGATGGAGGAGAGACACTGAGGGATTGGAGAAGGAGCGAGAGAGACACTGAGGGATTGGAGATGGAGGAGGGAGACACTGAGGGATTGGAAATGGAGGAGAGACACTGAGGGATTGGAGATGGAGAGAGAGAGACACTGAGGGATTAGAGATGGAGGAGAGACACTGAGGGATTGGAGAAGGAGCGAGAGAGACACTGAGGGATTGGAGATGGAGGGAGGGAGACTGAGGGATTGGAGATGGAGGGAGAGACACTGAGGGATTGGAGATGGAGGGAGAGACACTGAGGGATTGGAGAAGGAGCGAGAGAGACACTGAGGGATTGGAGATGGAGGAGAGACACTGAGGGATTGGAGATGGAGGAGAGACACTGAGGGATTGGAGATGGAGAGAGAGAGACACTGAGGGATTGGAGATGGAGGAGAGACACTGAGGGATTGGAGAAGGAGCGAGAGAGACACTGAGGGATTGGAGAAGGAGCGAGAGAGACACTGAGGGATTGGAGATGGAGGAGAGACACTGAGGGATTGGAGATGGAGGAGAGACACTGAGGGATTGGAGATGGAGGGAGGGAGACACTGAGGGATTGGAGATGGAGGGAGAGACAACAGATGGGTTCTTGCACCTACTTGACGTTGTGTGGAGGAGACGGACTCACCGAACGGTGCCTTCACGTTGGCTGGTTCAACTGGGATGTCCTGTAATAGGATCGCGCCCTCCTTTTTCAGCGGGTCATATGGGTTCATTCTCTCTGTAAAACAAGAGAGTACAAATGGCAGAGGCTGCTATGGCCCCGGGCGTCGAACCCTTTGCGAGTCAGGGTGGGCTGACTCTCACACTGTGCGGATCCCGAGGAGGGGAACTCATTTCATCGCTCATTTCCCGGGTGTGTTTTGTCATTTTCCGAATACATTGGGACCAGGAAAATTAGACCTTATAAACTATTATTTAGGGAACAAATGTTAGGAAGGCTTGAGAATTAAATAGAACTGTGCACACACTGAGGGTCAACAGCGAGGGAGTTGGGTTATGGACGGGAGGTCAGGGGATCTTTTCACCTGCAGGGTATTTGAGTTGGGGAATAGGTCAACATGGATGGACAGTGAAACAGAGAGTGTGAATGGGGCCGGGGCAGTTAGCTGTTTGTGGGGAGATGGTGTCTAGTGACACGTGCCGTGAATCCCCTTGGTGATATTAGACCAATATTTACAGCGTGAAATCTCTCTGGTATTGATGTTCCGGCTTCAAGATTTTAGTTCAGCCGTACCTGCATCAAACCCTTGCCCGCAGCGGAGGTGGCCACTGGGCCCGGAGACATGTTCTGTTTCCTGGGATGAGAGGGTTGTCCTATGAGGAGAGATTGAGTAGGTTGGGCCTATACTCTCTGGAGTTTAGAAGAAGGAGAGGTGATCTCATTGAAACATGTAAGATTCTGAGGGGGATTGACAGGGTAGATGCTGAGAGGTTGTTTCCCCCTGGCTGGAGAGTCTAGAACTAGGGGGCATAGTCTCAGGATAAGGGGTAGGCCATTTAAGACTGAGATGAGGAGGAATTTCTTCACTCAGAGGGTGGTGAATCTTTGGAATTCTCTGCCCCAGAGGGCTGTGGATGCTGTGTCGTTGAGAATATTCAAGTCAGAGATCGATAGATCTTTGGACTCTAGGGGAATCGAAGGATATGGGGATTGGGCGGGAAAGTGGAGTTGAGGTGGAAGATCAGCCATGATCTTATTGAATGGTGGAGCAGGCTAGAGGGGCCGAATGGCCTACTCCTGCTCCTAATTCTTATTCTCTTATTTTCTGAAGATGATGCGTTGCCAAGACTTGGACCTCAGCAGGCAGCCGGTGAGATCAGTTAACCCCCATAACCAGATTAATAACCGACCGAGTCTAACTTAGAGTCACAGGGCAAAGGTCAGGCCCACCTGGACCAGGTGAGCACGCCATGTTCTGAGGGCTGGACGCACCTTTCAGGAATGCTGGGATGGAGTCCGTTTCGAAGTAGCACTGCATTTCCACCTTGGATCCCGACACCAGCATGCTCTCCCGCAGCCAGTACCCGGAGTTCAGCTCGTTGCGAGTCAGGAACAGCTCGCGGTCGAAGGATTCGCTGGTCACCTCTGGAGATCAACAGAGAATTAAAGAGCGTCGCTCCGATTGACGGTAGCTGTGCACTATAACCTCATCTCCCCGTCCCGCACCTTCTCACTTCCTCTGCTGTAGCTGCCAACTTCACATGGGGGGAAAGTTCCACCTCCCGCCCCCCTCCCACTACCCACGGGGGCCATTAGTCAGCTGGCCTGAGACAACATCCTGTCCTCACCCAGTGCTTGCACACACTTCCCAGGGGGAGTCACAGAGAGATCAGGAGTGGGAGCACTCCCAGGGCAGATACAGAGTAAAGCTCCCTCTACACTGTCCCATCAAACATTCCCAGGGCAGATACAGCACAGGTTAGATACAGAGTAAAGCTCCCTCTACACTGTCCCATCAAACATTCCCAGGGCAGGTACAGCACAGGTTAGATACAGAGTAAAGCTCCCTGTACACTGTCCCATCAAACACTCCCAGGGCAGGTACAGCACGGGGGTTAGATACAGAGTAAAGCTCCCTCTACACTGTCCCATCAAACACTCCCAGGGCAGGTACAGCACGGGTTAGATACAGAGTAAAGCTCTCTCTGCACTGTCCCATTAAACACCCCAGGGCAGGTACAGTACGGGTTAGATACAGAGTAAAGCTCCCTCTACAGTGCCCCATCAAACACTCCCAGGGCAGACACAGCACGGGTTAGATACAGAGTAAAGCTCCCTCTACACTTTTCCATGCAAACACTCCCAGGGTAGGTACAGCACGGGTTAGATACAGAGTAAAGCTCTGGACTGGGCTGCTTTCGTCCACCATGCCACCCAGGCTTTGACTGGGATCGAGCGCTCCTACCTGTGGTGTAAGTGAAGGGGAACTGTGCCAAGGCCTCTCCATGGTCCATGTACTCCTGCAGCTTCTGGCACCAGTACTGATGGCTGCCGTCTTCGGGGGTCTTGGTCGAGTCCAGCCTCTGGCAGCTCTCCGAGCAGTACAGGACGGCCTTGCATTGCTCACTGTTGGGGAGACACACACATCGGGAAGTGAGACAGTCTGCTATCGGGATCCATGGTGCGCGGCACGGAAACCCCGACTGTCCTCAGCGTCAGAGAGATTGGTGGGGGCGTTGTGGGGGGCGGGGGGAAGGGGAGAATAAACTGCCCGCAGGGTGTGCTGTCCCTGGTTTCGGGACCCATAGGCACCTGTTCACCTGCATGCCCCCAGTCCTCATGACAGAGCCCAGGCAGCGAGCGTCGGCACTCTGTTCACGCACAGGAGCATCACAAACGCCGGCTGCTGTCCCCACCCAGTGTCCGCACCCTTGCATTCCCTGCCAGGGATCAGTGAGACAGTCAGGGGCCAGGGGTCACTCAGTGGGTCCTGATCAGGGAGAGGACCAGGGGTCAGGAGTCACTGATTGGGCCGTGATTGGAGAGAGGGTCAGGGGTCACTCACTGGGACCGGGGTCAGGGGCCACTCACTGGGTCCTGATCAGGGAGAGGACCAGGGGTCAGGAGTCACTGATTGGGCTGTGATTGGAGAGAGGGTCAGGGGTCACTCCTCACTGGGCCGGGGCCAAGGGTCAGGGGCCAGGGTTCTTTCCATTCCCTATCCCCAGGAGTGCCGAAACTCACGGTGGCCCAGATTCAGCACAGGCCCCGATGGAGCCTGGGGCTTGGCCTACTTGGTGTGGCCGCGGTAGCGGTATTGAGGCGGTGGTGAAATCAGGTCGCGCTCGCGGAATGCCCCCTCCCTGCGGCGAGGCACCTGGACTCCCCCTCGCAGCGCGACCGACCCCCTGGAGCGGAGGGGGAATCGGGGCTGGACCTGCCGGCAACACTCGGACCCTGAGCTCGCACCCACCTGCGGTTCTCCTCTCCCTGCCCCCCGACCCGCTACTGATCCTTTGAGGGAAGATGAACGGCTGAGATTCCCGGCGCAAGGTCGAGGGATCAGTGAAGGTTCGCTGGGCGACAAAACAACAGTTAGTTATCTGAACAGGACAGATCCCCAGTGGTACCCACATACCCGGAACGGGAAGGACACTCTAACCCTGTTGGAAACGTTGGCTAAGAGTATGAAGGGTTACGGAACCAAGGCGGGTAAATGGAGTGGAGATACCGATCAGCCACGATCAAATTGGATGGCGGAACAGGCTCAAGGGGCTGAATGGCCTCCTCCTGTTCCAAACTTCCGATGAAATCCCTCTCTCACACTCTCATGACCTGGCCCTGCTGCACTCTGGGAATGGGCCCTTCCCCCGGTGTCCTGCCCTGTGGGACTGGGCCCTTCCCCCGGTGCCCTGTGGGACTGGGCCCTTCCCCCGGTACCTGTGGGACTGGGCCCTTCCCCCGGTGTCCTGTGGGACTGGGCCCTTCCCCCGGTGCCTTGTGGGACTGGGCCCTTCCCCCGGTGTCCTGCCCTGTGGGACTGGGCCCTTCCCCCGGTGTCCTGCCCTGTGGGACTGGGCCCTTCCCCCGGTGCCCTGTGGGACTGGGCTCTTCCCCCGGTGCCCCGTGGGACTGGGCCCTTCCCCCGGTGTCCCGTGGGACTGGGCCCTTCCCCCGGTGTCCCGTGGGACTGGGCCCTTCCCCCGGTGTCCCGTGGGACTGGGCCCTTCCCCCGGTGTCCCGTGGGACTGGGCCCTTCCCCCGGTGTCCCGTGGGACTGGGCCCTTCCCCCGGTGTCCCGTGGGACTGGGCCCTTCCCCCGGTGTCCCGTGGGACTGGGCCCTTCCCCCGGTGTCCCGTGGGACTGGGCCCTTCCCCCGGTGTCCCGTGGGACTGGGCCCTTCCCCCGGTGTCCCGTGGGACTGGGCCCTTCCCCCGGTGTCCCGTGGGACTGGGCCCTTCCCCCGGTGCCCTGTGGGACTGGGCCCTTCCCCCGGTGGCCTGTGGGACTGGGCCCTTCCCCCGGTGCCCTGCCCTGTGGGACTGGGCCCTTCCCCCGGTGTCCTGTGGGACTGGGCCCTTCACCCGGTGTCCTGTGGGACTGGGCCCTTTCCTCGGTGCCCTGTGGGACTGTGCCCTTCCCCCGGTGCCCTGTGGGACTGGGCCCTTCCCCCGGTGCCCTGTGGGACTGGGCCCTTCCCCCGGTGCCCTGTGGGACTGGGCCCTTCCCATGGTGCCCTGTGGGACTGCGCCCTTCCCCCGGTGTCCTGTGGGACTGGGCCATTCCCCCGGTGCCCTGTGGGACTGGGCCCTTCCCCCGGTGCCCTGTGGGACTGGGCCCTTCCCCCGGTGTCCTGTGGGACTGGGCCCTTCCCCCGGTGCCCTGCCCTGTGGGACTGGGCCCTTCCTCCGGTGCCCTGTGGGACTGGACCCTTCCCCAGGTGCCCTGTGGGACTGGGCCCTTCCCCGGTGTCCTGCCCTGTGGGACTGGGCCCTTCCCCCGGTGTCCTGTGGGACTGGGCCCTTCACCCGGTGTCCTGTGGGACTGGGCCCTTTCCCCGGTGCCCTGTGGGACTGTGCCCTTCCCCCGGTGCCCTGTGGGACTGGGCACTTCCCCCGGTGCCCTGTGGGACTGGGCCCTTCCCATGGTGCCCTGTGGGACTGGGCCCTTCCCCCGGTGTCCTGTGGGACTGGGCCATTCCCCCGGTGCCCTGCCCTGTGGGACTGGGCCCTTCCCCCGGTGTCCTGTGGGACTGGGCCCTTCCCCCGGTGCCCTGCCCTGTGGGACTGGGCCCTTCCTCCGGTGCCCTGTGGGACTGGACCCTTCCCCAGGTGCCCTGTGGGACTGGGCCCTTCCCCCGGTGTCCTGTGGGACTGGGCCCTTCCCCCGTTGCCCTGTGGGACTGGGCCATTCCCCCGGTGCCCTGTGGGACTGGGCCCTTCCCCCAGTGCCTTGCCCTGTGGGTCTGGGCCCTTCCCCCGGTGCCCTGTGTGACTGGGCCCTACCCCAGGTGCCTTGCCCTGTGGGGCTGGGCCCTTCCCCTGGTGCCCTGTGGGACTGGGCCCTTCCCCCGGTTACCTGTGGGACTGGGCCCTTCACCCGGGGCCCTGTGGGACTGGGCCCTTCCCCCGGTGCCCTGTGGGACTGGGCCCTTCCCCCGGTGCCCTGTGGGACTGGGCCCTTCCCCCGGTGCCCTGTGGGACTGGGCCCTTCCCCCGGTGCCCTGTGGGACTGGGCCCTTCCCCCGGTGTCCTGTGGGACTGGGCCCTTCCCCCGGTGTCCTGTGGGACTGGGCCCTTCCCCCGGTGTCCTGTGGGACTGGGCCCTTTCCCCGGGGCCCTGTGGGACTGGGCCCTTCCCCCGGTGTCCTGTGGGACTGGGCCCTTCCCCCGGTGTCCTGTGGGACTGGGCCCTTCCCCCGGTGTCCTGTGGGACTGGGCCCTTCCCCCGGTGTCCTGTGGGACTGGGCCCTTCCCCCGGTGTCCTGTGGGACTGGGCCCTTCCCGTGGTGTCCTGTGGGACTGGGCCCTTCTCCCGGTGTCCTGTGGGACTGGGCCCTTCCCCCGGTGTCCTGTGGGACTGGGCCCTTCCCCCGGTGTCCTGTGGGACTGGGCCCTTCCCCCGGTGTCCTGTGGGACTGGGCCCTTCCCCCGGTGTCCTGTGGGACTGGGCCCTTCCCCCGGTGCCCTGTGGAACTGGGCCCTTCCCCCGGTTACCTGTGCGACGGGGCCCTTCCCCCGGTTACCTGTGGGACTGGGCCCTTCCCCCGGTGCCCTGTGGGACTGGGCCCTTCCCCCGGTGTCCTGTGGGACTGGGCCCTTCCCCCGGGGCCCTGTGGGACTGGGCCCTTCCCCCGGTGTCCTGTGGGACTGGGCCCTTCCCCCGGGGCCCTGTGGGACTGGGCCCTTCCCCCGGTGCCCTGCCTGTGGGACTGGGCCCTTCCCCCAGTGTCCTGTGGGACTGGGCCCTTCCCCCGGTGCCCTGCCCTGTGGGACTGGGCCCTTCCCCCGGTGCCCTGTGGGACTGGGCCCTTCCCCCGGTGTCCTGTCGGACTGGGCCCTTCCCCCGGTGTCCTGTCGGACTGGGCCCTTCCCCCGGTGCCCTGTGGGACTGGGCCCTTCCCCCGGTGTCCTGTGGGACTGGGCGCTTCCCCCGGTGCCCTGCCCTGTGGGACTGTGCCCTTCTCCAGGTGCCCTGCCCTGTGGGACTGGGCCCTTCCCCCGGTGTCCTGTGGGACTGGGCCCTTCCACCGGTGTCCTGTGGGACTGGGCCCTTCCCCCGGTGTCCTGTGGGACTAGGCCCTTCCCCCGGTGTCCTGTGGGACTTGGCCCTTCCCCCGGGGCCCTGACTATGGGACTGGGCCCTTCCCCCGGTGTCCTGTGGGACTGGGCCCTTCCCCCGGTGCCCTGTGGGACTGGGCCCTTCCCCTGGTGTCCTGCCCTGTGGGGCTGGGCCCTTCCCCCGGTGCCCTGTGGGACTCGGCCCTTCCCCTGGGGCCCTGTGGGACTGGGCCATTCCCCTGGTGCCCTGTGGGACTGGGCCCTTCCCCCGGTGCCCTGTGGGACTGGGCCCTTCCCCCGGTGCCCTGTGAGACTGGGCCCTTCCCCCGGTGCCCTGTGAGACTGGGCCCTTCCCCCGGTGTCCTGTGGGACTGGGCCATTCCCCCGGTGTCCTGTGGGACTGGGCTCTTCCCCTGGTGTCCTGTGGGACTGGGCCCTTCCCCCGGTGTCCTGCCCTGTGGGACTGGGCCCTTCCCCCGGTGTCCTGTGGGACTGGGCCCTTCCCCCGGGGCCCTGTGGGACTGGGCCCTTCCCCCAGTGCCCTGTGGGACTGGGCCCTTCCCCCAGTGCCCTGTGGGACTGGGCCCTTCCCCCGGGGCCCTGTGGGACTGGGCCCTTCCCCCGGGGCCCTGTGGGACTGGGCCCTTCCCCCGGGGCCCTGTGGGACTGGGCCCTTCCCCCGGGGCCCTGCCTGTGGGACTGGGCCCTTCCCCCGGTGTCCTGTGGGACTGGGCCCTTCCCCCGGTGTCCTGTGGGACTGGGCTCTTCCCCCGGTGTCCTGCCCTGTGGGACTGGGCCCTTCCCCTGATGCCTTGTCCTGTGGGACTGGACCATTCCCCTGGTGTCCTGCCCTGTGGGACTGGGCCCTTCCCCTGGTGTCCTGCCCTCTGGGACTGGGCCCTTCCCCCGGGGCCCTGTGGGACTGGGCCCTTCCCCCAGTGCCGTGTGGGACTGGGCCCTTCCCCCAATGCCCTGTGGGACTGGGCCCTTCCCCCGGGGCCCTGTGGGACTGGGCCCTTCCCCCAGTGCCTTGCCCTGAGGGACTGGGCCCTTCCCCCGGTGCCCTGTGGGACTGGGTCCTTCCCCAGGTGCCTTGCCCTGTGGGACTGGGCCCTTCCCCATGTGCCGTGTGACTGGGCCCTTCCCCCGGTTACCTGTGGGACTGGCCCCTTCACCTGGGGCCCTGTGGGACTGGGCCCTTCCCCCGGTGCCCTGTGGGACTGGGCCCTTCCCCCGGTGCCCTGTGGGACTGGGCCCTTCCCCCGGTACCTGTGGGACTGGGCCCTTCCCCCGGTGTCCTGTGGGACTGGGCCCTTCCCCCGGTGCCTTGTGGGACTGGGCCCTTCCCCCGGTGTCCTGCCCTGTGGGACTGGGCCCTTCCCCCGGTGCCCTGTGGGACTGGGCTCTTCCCCCGGTGCCCCGTGGGACTGGGCCCTTCCCCCGGTGTCCCGTGGGACTGGGCCCTTCCCCCGGTGTCCCGTGGGACTGGGCCCTTCCCCCGGTGTCCCGTGGGACTGGGCCCTTCCCCCGGTGTCCCGTGGGACTGGGCCCTTCCCCCGGTGTCCCGTGGGACTGGGCCCTTCCGCCGGTGTCCCGTGGGACTGGGCCCTTCCCCCGGTGTCCCGTGGGACTGGGCCCTTCCCCCGGTGCCCTGTGGGACTGGGCCCTTCCCCCGGTGGCCTGTGGGACTGGGCCCTTCCCCCGGTGCCCTGCCCTGTGGGACTGGGCCCTTCCCCCGGTGTCCTGTGGGACTGGGCCCTTCACCCGGTGTCCTGTGGGACTGGGCCCTTTCCCCGGTGCCCTGTGGGACTGTGCCCTTCCCCCGGTGCCCTGTGGGACTGGGCCCTTCCCCCGGTGCCCTGTGGGACTGGGCCCTTCCCCCGGTGCCCTGTGGGACTGGGCCCTTCCCATGGTGCCCTGTGGGACTGGGCCCTTCCCCCGGTGTCCTGTGGGACTGGGCCATTCCCCCGGTGCCCTGTGGGACTGGGCCCTTCCCCCGGTGCCCTGTGGGACTGGGCCCTTCCCCCGGTGTCCTGTGGGACTGGGCCCTTCCCCGGTGTCCTGCCCTGTGGGACTGGGCCCTTCCCCCGGTGTCCTGTGGGACTGGGCCCTTCACCCGGTGTCCTGTGGGACTGGGCCCTTTCCCCGGTGCCCTGTGGGACTGTGCCCTTCCCCCGGTGCCCTGTGGGACTGGGCACTTCCCCCGGTGCCCTGTGGGACTGGGCCCTTCCCATGGTGCCCTGTGGGACTGGGCCCTTCCCCCGGTGTCCTGTGGGACTGGGCCATTCCCCCGGTGCCCTGCCCTGTGGGACTGGGCCCTTCCCCCGGTGTCCTGTGGGACTGGGCCCTTCCCCCGGTGCCCTGCCCTGTGGGACTGGGCCCTTCCTCCGGTGCCCTGTGGGACTGGACCCTTCCCCAGGTGCCCTGTGGGACTGGGCCCTTCCCCCGGTGTCCTGTGGGACTGGGCCCTTCCCGTGGTGTCCTGTGGGACTGGGCCCTTCTCCCGGTGTCCTGTGGGACTGGGCCCTTCCCCCGGTGTCCTGTGGGACTGGGCCCTTCCCCCGGTGTCCTGTGGGACTGGGCCCTTCCCCTGGTGTCCTGTGGGACTGGGCCCTTCCCCCGGTGTCCTGTGGGACTGGGCCCTTCCCCCGGTGCCCTGTGGAACTGGGCCCTTCCCCCGGTTACCTGTGCGACGGGGCCCTTCCCCCGGTTACCTGTGGGACTGGGCCCTTCCCCCGGTGCCCTGTGGGACTGGGCCCTTCCCCCGGTGTCCTGTGGGACTGGGCCCTTCCCCCGGGGCCCTGTGGGACTGGGCCCTTCCCCCGGTGTCCTGTGGGACTGGGCCCTTCCCCCGGGGCCCTGTGGGACTGGGCCCTTCCCCCGGTGCCCTGCCTGTGGGACTGGGCCCTTCCCCCAGTGTCCTGTGGGACTGGGCCCTTCCCCCGGTGCCCTGCCCTGTGGGACTGGGCCCTTCCCCCGGTGCCCTGTGGGACTGGGCCCTTCCCCCGGTGTCCTGTCGGACTGGGCCCTTCCCCCGGTGTCCTGTCGGACTGGGCCCTTCCCCCGGTGCCCTGTGGGACTGGGCCCTTCCCCCGGTGTCCTGTGGGACTGGGCGCTTCCCCCGGTGCCCTGCCCTGTGGGACTGTGCCCTTCTCCAGGTGCCCTGCCCTGTGGGACTGGGCCCTTCCCCCGGTGTCCTGTGGGACTGGGCCCTTCCACCGGTGTCCTGTGGGACTGGGCCCTTCCCCCGGTGTCCTGTGGGACTAGGCCCTTCCCCCGGTGTCCTGTGGGACTTGGCCCTTCCCCCGGGGCCCTGACTATGGGACTGGGCCCTTCCCCCGGTGTCCTGTGGGACTGGGCCCTTCCCCCGGTGCCCTGTGGGACTGGGCCCTTCCCCTGGTGTCCTGCCCTGTGGGGCTGGGCCCTTCCCCCGGTGCCCTGTGGGACTCGGCCCTTCCCCTGGGGCCCTGTGGGACTGGGCCATTCCCCTGGTGCCCTGTGGGACTGGGCCCTTCCCCCGGTGCCCTGTGGGACTGGGCCCTTCCCCCGGTGCCCTGTGAGACTGGGCCCTTCCCCCGGTGCCCTGTGAGACTGGGCCCTTCCCCCGGTGTCCTGTGGGACTGGGCCATTCCCCCGGTGTCCTGTGGGACTGGGCTCTTCCCCTGGTGTCCTGTGGGACTGGGCCCTTCCCCCGGTGTCCTGCCCTGTGGGACTGGGCCCTTCCCCCGGTGTCCTGTGGGACTGGGCCCTTCCCCCGGGGCCCTGTGGGACTGGGCCCTTCCCCCAGTGCCCTGTGGGACTGGGCCCTTCCCCCAGTGCCCTGTGGGACTGGGCCCTTCCCCCGGGGCCCTGTGGGACTGGGCCCTTCCCCCGGGGCCCTGTGGGACTGGGCCCTTCCCCCGGGGCCCTGCCTGTGGGACTGGGCCCTTCCCCCGGTGTCCTGTGGGACTGGGCCCTTCCCCCGGTGTCCTGTGGGACTGGGCTCTTCCCCCGGTGTCCTGCCCTGTGGGACTGGGCCCTTCCCCTGATGCCTTGTCCTGTGGGACTGGACCATTCCCCTGGTGTCCTGCCCTGTGGGACTGGGCCCTTCCCCTGGTGTCCTGCCCTCTGGGACTGGGCCCTTCCCCCGGGGCCCTGTGGGACTGGGCCCTTCCCCCAGTGCCGTGTGGGACTGGGCCCTTCCCCCAATGCCCTGTGGGACTGGGCCCTTCCCCCGGGGCCCTGTGGGACTGGGCCCTTCCCCCAGTGCCTTGCCCTGAGGGACTGGGCCCTTCCCCCGGTGCCCTGTGGGACTGGGTCCTTCCCCAGGTGCCTTGCCCTGTGGACTGGGCCCTTCCCCATGTGCCGTGTGACTGGGCCCTTCCCCCGGTTACCTGTGGGACTGGCCCCTTCACCTGGGGCCC
>JASTWF010002787.1:0-17000 GCA_030390025.1 Squalus acanthias
TCCAAATCTTCCTCAGTGCCCAACACCGAGTCCCCGTCCTCCTCCGGGAGGTCGTCACCGGCGGCCGACCCGTCCGTCGCACAGGGTGCAGCGAACGGCTCGGCCGCACCGGCCGGCCCCGCCTCCGTCACGATCCCACCCCCAGGATCGGTGGCAGAGGAGTCCACCCTGGGCTCCTTCAGGGGCGCCGGGCCGGGAGGCGGCGGTTCGGGGCCCCCCCCCGCCTCAGGCGCCGGGGCGACCGGAGAAACCGGGGAGAAAATAATCCCAAATTCCTCCAGCATGTCCGGCGCCAACAACAGAGACGGAGTCAGGGGGCTTTCCGTCTCCCCGCCACCAACCTCCGACCCAGCGGGCCGGGGATTGCTACACTCCTCCACCAGTTCGAGCAGTCCCTGGGAGATGTCTGGGTTATAAAAGGCGGGCTCGGCTTCAGCCTCTTTGGCCTCGCCCGCCCCAGTCCCCAGAACGCCCGACCCGGCGAGGAGCAACGGTTCCGGAACTACATTTCCCTCCGCGGGTTGTTCCGCGCCCCCCCCCACGGGCAGGGTCTCTTCCCCATCCCCGGGAGGCACAGGTCGGACAGACTCGGCTGTCTCACCCTCCCGAGGGACAGACGACCCCTGCCGATCGCGCGCGACGATGACGGTGGTGGGGTGGGGCGCAGCACCCGCGGCGGGCGACTGCCCCCCTTTTGCGGAGGGACCTTCCTCCTCGCAGTCCTCCTGCTGGGGGCGGAGCTTTCTTTTTAACAAGTCGGGGCCCGGAGAGGGGGAGGCCTCCATGTCTGCTGGGGCCTCCCTCTCTGCCCCCTTCCGACGACTGGGTTTCTTGGGCCCCTCGGGCCCGAGCCCGGCCGCAGGTCTTGATTTAGCCGCCTCAGCAGTTGCGGTCACGGTCACGGGCCCGGGCACGAGGACCCCCCCAGTCTCATGCGTCCCGACCAACTCCGCGATGTACTCGGGCGTGAGTTCGGTCAACTCCGATGTTTCCTCCGCGAGGGGATCCGCCCTTAGATGTTTATTTTTCCTACGCGCCTTCCTTCCCCCCGGACGCTCTCCCTCCTCCCCGCCGGAGGCCGTGGTGGTGTTGGCCTCCGATTCCGACCGCGCATCCGTCGCCGTCGACGCGCGGACAGTATCAGGGGGAGGGGGGGCGGCGGCGCCAACCCTGGCCGCGCCAGGTGTCGTGGCGGCCTTGGAGGCGGGGCAGTTTTTGCGGACGTGCCCCACCTCCTTACAGGCGTAGCACCGCACGCCGTCCGAGGTCCAGAAGACGCGGTGGGCGGTCCCCCCGTGGAGCACCGTGAACGCGCCATCCGCGTCCTCCTCCCGCGCCAGCCGGACGAAAAGCTGGCGCCGGAAGGAGAAGACGTGCCGAAGGCTGGCTTCCCGGAAGCCGAGCGGGATGGGTGTGATCCCCGACCTCACCTCCCCCAGTTGACGTAGGTGGGGGAGGAGGAGCTCACCCGGAACAAAGGGCGCGACGTTGGAAACCACAATCCTTTGCGCGGTGGCCTCAAGGGGGTCCACCGGCAGGAAGGTCCCGCCCACGGTGAGCCCCTTCTCGATGGCCAGGGACACCGCCCGCTCCGACCCCAGGAAGAACACAGCCTTGCCGTACATTTTAGAGGCGGCGACGATGGCTGAAGGGCCGACAACCCCAGCCATGGCTTTTACGCACGCCTCTATTGTCATATTGGGGTGAATGTAGCTCTTGACCCCATTCTTCCTCGTAAGGAGGGTAAAAGGTGACGGGGTAACAGGAGGACTCGTGGCTGCGGCCGTGGCCGCGGCTGCCACGCTTGCGTATGTCCTCGCTGCCCCCGCCACCGGCTAAGATGTACTCGCCATAATGGAGGGTTCTTTAAGGGCTACACTCACCCCAAGTCACAGGCCTGAAGGTGTTAATGGCCTCGGTTTTTTGTTTCTGGTTTCCCCTGAGCAGAGGGAGCTCTTAAATTGAAGGCACACCTCTCCCTTTAGTTGATTGAATTGGGAGAGGGGCCTTCTCCCCTCTGCTCAATGGGTACTTAATTAAAAATCGATTGAGGTGCCTCTTAGAGAGAGAGGCAGAGAGAGACAAGAGACAAAGAGAGAGAGAGAGGGGGGTGGGAAGGAGGGAAGCCGCAAGGGCAGGGTTGCCACTCAGGATGGTGGGTGGGTGGGTGTTGGCAGGGGGGTGCACTCTCCGATGTAAAAAGTCTTTGGTGGTGGTCTTCTGGTGGGGGGAGAAGATGTCTTCACCTGGGATAGCTGGAGATGCCCAGGCTCAGTCCTGCACCAGGTCTTAACGATGCCCAATAATATTAAATTAATTGGGGACTTCACCTAGGCAGCTCCAGCTGTCCCAGGTCAGGCAATGGGAAAGGGGTGTTTAATATGGTGTGTGCGGCCTAGCTTTTACAGAAGCCACACACACACACACCCCCTTGGATGTTCCGGCCCTCTTCTTTTTCTTCTTTCCTCCCCCCACCTACAAAACAAAGTCTCTGGGAGAGTGCCCCAGAATCACACCCACCTGTAGCTGTTCTTTCCTTCCTTCCTCCTTCCAAACAGATGATGGTTGTTGGTGTTTTCTCCCCTCTCTCCCTCGCCTAAAATGGAGGCCAATTGAGGAGGCAGTGTGGAAAGGCCTCTCCTCTGTTGTTAATGGCCTTCCTTTCTTATCTTTCTCCTCTCCTGTCCTCTCTCTCCAGGCACCTCAGTAGTGGTTGTTGGTTGTTGGTGGTGGCCTGCTGTCTGGTCTCCTTCTCCTTCTCCTCTTCCTGGTCACAGAGACCACCACTCTGCTGCTGCTGCTGCTCCTTCGTCAGGCGCTCTGAAAGCTTCTGATTTCAAATAAAGCTGTTGGACTATAACCTGGTGTTGTGCGACTTCTCATAACTATAAATAGGCAGAGAAAGGGGAGTCCCTGTCCCTTTAAATATCTGGCCCATTCCCCCAGGCAGTGGGAGGAGGAACAGCGCGCGGTCTCTTTATATCCTGACCCAGCGGGCCCCGCCGGATGGGCTGCCGCAGGGTCCTAAAGGCCACAGAAAGTATACTCCATCGGGTTAAACAGAACTGAAAAGAGCTCACACAAAGTGTTTGTTATATGTGTGAGTGTGTAAACAAAACTCATCATCCTTAATGTTTGCGAGTGCATTCCTCGGAGATAAATTATCTTCACCAATTATTGATCAGCATTTTATTTCCTTTATTCACAGTGTAACTTCAGAGCGTTGAATCCCTTTAACATTTATTGAGAACCCATTGTCTTGTGGGCTCTTGTTTAGAAAGTGATGTCACACTGACCATTCCATTCCCAAGGTGAGCCTGTCTGTCCGCAGTATTCAGTGGGAAAGGGGATTAAATCACACCGAGGATAATGAGCAGCCACCCACCAGTCTCTGCACTTTATTGTCCAGTGATCACCTCACCATCACACAGAAGCTCCTGATATAAACCTCCAGTGGGTGGTGATTGGTGCAGGGTCAGTGGTGGAGTTCCGCAGCGGGCGTGATCCTGGAGTAACCCCGTGGGTGTTCCGGGTCGTGTATTTTGAGTTATCCTGGTGTCTAACACACACACATCAATAAAACAGGGAATTCCTGGAAACACGCTGCAGGTCCTTCTTTACCTGGAGATCAAATGTCTGTTTTATAATTGTACCAGCAGTTAACAGGCTCCTGTGAACTCCTCCCTCTGCTATTTTAATCAATTTATTTTAAACGGGTTTATTTTAAATGAGGTAACACCAGCCTTAAAATGGGAGACTCAGGACTGTCACACACACACATTAAATCTTCGTGGAATAAATACCAGTCATTTTTAGACTGGAAACTTAACCCTGCCGTTTCACTTTCAGTCAGGAACAGATCGCAGTTTGACACCAATCTCTGATTCGACAGCACATTTCCAGCATTCACCGTTGTTCTTCCTGACTCTAAACACAGTTGTAAAGGAGCCTTCTGTTCCGTGTCTAGGAGCTGTGACCCATGGAAGAGAGCAGCTGGGACACATTCCTTACAGGCCTCAAGATTAACCTGCATGGGGACATTGCTGTCAGTGAAGAGAGACGAGAAAGACCAAAGTGCCGTTTGCCCCTCTCAGTGTGGCCCTGAAGGACTGTGTCCAGGCTGTAGTTCTGTTCCCGCCGTACGATCCTCCCCCCAGATTGTCCTTTCTGAGCTCCAGCCAGGTGATGCTAAACACTCAGGTGGGAATGACAAAAATCCACAACAATGTGTTTAAAGCTAAGCTGATTTATTTAACAGATATCCAGAATATTAAACTCCAGCCTAGTTACAGAGGTTATTAACATCAGCAGAAACAAACCCGAACTCTCAGAATGAACACGATTCAGTCCGGGATGTAATTAACAGCAGCAATAACAGCAGAATCCAACCCCTGCAGTCCCTTGTGAACTCGCTGGTGTCTCAGCAGGTTGGATGACAGAGTGAATCCCTTCCCACACTCGGAGCAGGTGAACGGCCTCTCCCCAGTGTGAACTCGCTGGTGTGTCAGCAGGTTGGATGACTGAGTGAATCCCTTCCCACACTCGGAGCAGGTGAACGGCCTCTCCCCAGTGTGAAATCGCTGGTGTGTCAGCAGGTGGGATGACAGAGTGAATCCCTTCCCACACTCAGAGCAGGAGAACGGCCTCTCCCCAGTGTTAACTCGCTGGTGTGTCAGCAGGTTGGATGACTGAGTGAATCCCTTCCCACACTCGGAGCAGGTGCACGGCCTCTCCCCGGTGTGAACTCGCTGGTGTTTCAGTAAGTCGGATGACTGAGTGAATCCCTTCCCACAGTCAGTGCAGGTGAACGGCCCCTCCCCAGTGTGAGTGCGCTGGTGTACAGTGAGGTGAGATGATCTCCTGAACCCAGTCCCGCAGTGAGAGCACCTGAATGGTCTCTCGTCAGTGTGAGCACGTTGATGACACATCAGTTCCCCGGAACTTTTATAGCACTTCCCGCAGTCCGGGCATTTAAAAGGTCTCTCGTCAGTGTGAACTCGCTGGTGTGTCAGCAGGTGGGATGAACGAGTGAATCCCTTCCCACACTCAGAGCAGGTGAACGGGCTCTCCCCAGTGTGACTGCGCCGATGAATTTCCAGCTGGGATGGGGAAATGAATCCTTTCTCACAGTTCCCACATTTCCACGGTTTCTCCGTGGTGCGGGTGTCCTTGTGTCTCTCCAGGTTGGACGATCGGTTGAAGCCTCATCACACACACAGAACACGTGTACGGTTTCTCCCTGCTGTGAATGGTGCGATGTGTTTTCAGGCTGTGTAACTGGTTAAAGCTCTTTCCACAGTCAGTGCACTGGAACACTCTCACTCGGGTGTGTGTGTCTCAGTACTATTCCAGTCACATTGATGTTTGAAATGTTTTCTCACAGACAGAACAGACAAACATTTCTCCTTCCACATTTAAAGGCTGATGATATTCAGGTTCTGAGTAATCGAGTGACTCTGTCAGATCTTGACGTGATGTTTGGTTTGAGTTTCCCGTCTGCAAATCCTCCCCTTCTAATACCCTGTAAAAGGAGTTTATAAAACTCATCACTGTAAGTACAGGACAGAAATTCAGAACAGACAATTCTAGTTTCCATGGAACATTCTTTCCTCTCTTGTTCCTCTGAAGCTGTAAATCCCCGTCCCACACATTGACGCTCCTCCCTGTGTTAAAATCCAAACACATCGCACGGCTCAAGACAGTTTGTTCTCCTCTCCCTGTTTTCACCACCAACTCGTGCTGGGTTCAGTTCTACACTCACTGGTTCTCCTCCCCTGAAGGTACTGACTCTGGCTGGGTTCAGTTCTACACTCACTGGTTCCCCTCCCTCTCCTCCCCTTAAGGTGCTGACTCTGGCTGGGTTCAGTTCGACACTCACTGGATCCCCTCCCTCTCCTCTCCTCCCCTGAAGGTGCTGACTCTGGCTGGGTTCAGTTCACTCACTGGGACCCTGAAGCGCTGCCCACTATTGCTTCCTTTACAAAGATGGCCGCACATGCGCTGTACCCCTTGCTGAAGTAGTATTGTGACGCACAAATCCACAGCTTTTCTTTACAAAAATGGCCGCCGTTAACCCGGGCCTGTTCCCGGGAAAAAGCCTGGGAGCTGCAAACGCGGAAACTGTAGGTTCTCATTCGGGGCTTGCGGCCTACACCAGGTGTTTATGAAGCCCACTCACCGAGTGCGTTACCTCCCCACACCCCGGTGATTCGTAATCGGCGTAAGAATCGCATCACCGACCGTTTTGCGTTTTCGCACTCGCCCGGCTCTCATCACAGTAACACTGCGCATGCTCCAAATCTAGGCAGGCGTTGCGCCTGCGCACTGGGCTCCTCCAGTGTGTATAGGGCACATTCTCCCCCGCGGGGCATGCTGGGCAATAGCCCCACCATTGAAAGCCCCAAATAGTGAATGAGAATGAGTTTCTGTCATCCCATTGAGAATTCATCAATAATTCATACAGAAACTACAGTGCACGGGCACTCTGCCATGGTTCAGTCCTGGATGTGATTAATAACAGAATCCAAACCCCTGCAGTCACATGTGAACTCACTGGAGTCTCAGCAGGTGGGGTGAATTTTTCCCCACACACAGGATATTGAATCAGCCTCTCTCCAGTATCAATGCGCTGATCGTGCATCAGCTGCTTTGAACTTTGAAAGCTTTTCTCACTGTCAGAGCAACTGTTCTCAATGTGGACACTCGGGAGTGTCAACAGTTAGGACAACGGAGTGAATCTCTTCCCACACGTGAAGTATCTAAACAGTCTCTCTCGGGTGTGACTGTGCTGGTGTGTCAGTAAATGGGATGATCGATTGAATCACTTTCCACATACAGAGCAGTGAACGGATTCTCCCCATTACGAACATGTTAGTATGGGAATAGATGAGATAAGCGAGTGATTCTCTTTCCACACTCAGCTGGTGAACAGCCTCTCCCCGGTGTGACTGTATCCATGAGTTTGCACCTCAGACGGGCAACTGAATCCGTTCCCACATTCCCCACATTTACACTGTTGATTCAGGTGGGCGCACGAGTCTCACAGACTAGACGATTTGTTAAAAGTGGATCCAGGCACAGAACACGTGTGCTGATTTTCCCCGCTGTGATTGGTGCTTTTTCCTCCTATAGCCAAAGGCTGATCATATTCAGGTCCTGATCATCCGATGAATCTGTCAGATCTTGACGCAATGTTTGGAGTGTGTTTCCATCTGCAGATCCTCCCCTTCTAATACCCTCAACTGGTGTTTACAACATGATAGAACTTCAGAACAGACAAATCTAGTTTCTATACAACATCCTTTTCCCTCCTGTCCCTCCTAAGCTGTAAATTCCCCATTCTACACACTCTCCCTTCATCCTTACTGTCTAAAAACAACATTCATTACATTGTCTGGGATTTTGTGTCTCCCCTTCTCTCCAGAAGGAACTGAATCTGGCTGGGTGCATTTCGTTAACCTCTACATTTTGGTAGGAAGAACGAGAGGCAATATATACTAAAGGGTACAATTCTAAAGGGGGTGCCTGAACAGAGAGACCTGGGGGTATATGTGCACAAATCGTTGAAGGTGGTAGGGCAGGTTGAGAAAGCAGTTAAAAAAGCATACGGGATCCTGGGCTTCATAAATTAGAGGCATAGAATACAAAAGCAAGGAAGTTATGATGAACTTTTAAAAAACACTAGTCCGACCTCTCTGGAGTTTAGAAGAATGAGAGGTGATCTCATTGAAACATACAAGATTCTGAAGGGGATTGACAGGGTAGATGGTGAGAGGTTATTTCCACTGGCTGGAGTGACTAGAACTAGGGGGCATAGTCTCAGGATAAGGGGTAGGCCATTTAAGACCGAGATGAGGAGGGATTTCTTCACTCAGAGGGTTGTGAATCTTTGGAATTTTCTGCCCCAGATGGCTGTGAATGCTGAGTCTTTGAGTATATTCAAGGCTGAGATAGATTTTTGGACTCTAGGGGAATCAATGTATATGGAGATCGGGCGGGAAAGTGTTGTTGAGGTCGATGATCAGCCATGATCTTATTGAATGGTGGAGCAGGCTCGAGGGGCTGTATGGTCTACTCCTGCTCTTATTTCTTATGTTCTTATGACCTCAACTGGAGTATTGTGTCCAATTCTGGGCACCACACTTTAGGAAGGATGTGAAGGCCTTCAAGAGGTTGTGGAAAAGATTTACAAGAGTCGTTCTCGGGATGAGGGACTTCAGTTACATGGATGGACTAGAGAAGCTGGGATTGTTTCCTTGGAGCAGAGAAGGTTGAGAGGAGATTTGATAGAGGTGTTCAACATCATGAGGGGTCTAGACGGAGTAGATAGAGAGAAACTGTTCCCATTGGCGGAAGGGTCGAGAACCAAAGGACAGAGATTTAAGGTGATTGGCAGACGAACCAAAGGTGACATGAGGAAAAACTTTTTTACGCAGCGAGTGGTTAGGATCTGGAATTCACTGCCTGAAAGGGAGGTGGAGGCAGATTCAACTGTGGCTTTCAAAAGGGAATTGGACAAGTACCTGAAGGAAAAATGTTGACAGGGCTATGAGGAAAGGGCGGGGGGAGTGGGACTAGCTGAAGTGCTCTTGCAGAGAGCCGGCACGGGCTCGATGGGCCTCCTGCTGTGCTCTAACGAGTCTATGATTCGATGATTCTAGTGCCTCACCATCAGCCGACTCAGTGATCCTGATACACTGTGAAACCCCATACACACCTGGTAGTATCCCGATACACTCAAACCCCATACACACCTGGCAGGATCCAGATACAAAGTGAAACACCATACACAACTGGCAGGATCCTGATACACTGTGAAACCTGATACACACCTGGCAGGATCCTGATACACTGTGAAACCCCAGTTGTCCAATCCTGCCCTCAATTGACATCCATACACTTCCCAGTTGATGTCCCTGGATCTCCATCAAGAGCAGGGGCAGTGGCTGATTTTTACTCTTAGTTAGCCCAGTGGTACTGAGGATAATTATAGCCCCTGAACTGCTGCCTTATCAGAGATCAATTAACAGCCCAGACCAAGGATTGAAGTTGGTACCTTCCTAGTCAGTAGTGCAGAGTGTTTTAAAGTGGATGGGGGAAGGTGAGAACAGAATATTTAGAAAGAAATAATTCTCCAGCTTTAAACAAAACCTTCGTTACACTGCAAAATTCTGAAGACTTTCAACATTAAACAAGCAAGTCAAATGGATCGTCAAAAATAGTGAGACATTTTAGAAAGGCTCAAGTCACTGAAACAGACAGGTTTACAATCACTGCACAATACAGAAGGGAGCGACTTTTAAATGGGAGCTCTGTTAGTGAAGTCCGCCGACACTCCAAGATAAACAGGACTGTCCCTTTAACTATAAATAGGCAGAGAAAGGGGAGTCCCTGTCTCTTTAAATATCTGGCCCATTCCCCCAGGCAGTGGGAGGAGGAACAGCGCGCGGTCTCTTTACATCCTTGATGTGGAGATGCTGGTGTTGGACTGGGGTGGACAAATGTGAGAAGTCGCACAACAACAGGTTATAGTCCAACAGCTTTATTTGAAATCACAAGCTTTCGGGTTTATATCCTGACCCAGCGGGAACCCGCTCTGTGTGGGGGCGGGGCCTGGGTAACCCACTCTGTGGGGGCGGGGCCTGGGGAACCCGCTCTATGAATGACTACTTACATCGAGACACCAAATCTAGGGACAACTTACAGTGTGACACCAAATCCAGGGAACAGTTACACTGAGACACCAAATCCAGGGCCCACTTACACTGAGACACCAAATCCAGGGACCACTTACACTGAGACACCAAATCCAGGGACCACTTACACTGAGACACCAAATCCAGGGACCACTTACACTGAGACACCAAATCCAGGGACCACTTACAATGTGACACCAAATCCAGGGACCATTTACACTGAGTCTATAAAATGTGAATCAGAAAGCCTCAGTATGGGGAATGGTCATGGTGGTGAAATCAGCTCCTGTGAGGGTGAAAGGTGGGTAATGGATGAAGATATGATGATGGAATCAGATGGTTACTGGTGGGGCCTGGTGACAGGTTATTGTCAGAAGCCCTTTTCAGGCAGGCCAATGATTGGATGTAACCAGAACAACATCTGGATCCGCCTGTTCTTGTCCCAAAGTCTAATGACCCTGATGTCTTTTTCTGTGTCAAATGTAGAGATGTGAAAGAAGGGAGGAAATCAGGCTCGGGCCAGAAAGATGGTTCCTTGAATGAACAAATCATGACGTTTTCCGACTCATAGAAACATAGAAACATAGAAAATAGGTACAGGAGTAGACCATTCGGTCCTTCGAGCCTGCACCGCCATTCAATGCGTTCATGGCTGAACATGCTACTTCAGTACCCCATTCCTGCTTTCTCGCCATACCCCCTGATCCCCCTAGTTGTGAGTGTTATATCTAACTCCCTTTTGAAAATATTTAGCGAACTGGCCTCAACAACCTTCTGTGGAAGAGAATTCCATAGATTCACCACTCTCTGGGTGAAGAAGTTCCTCCTCATCTCAGTCTTAAATGGCTTCCCCTTAATCTTTAGACTGTGACCCCTGGTTCTAGTTTTCCCTAACATTGGGAACATTCTGCCTGCATCTAATTTGTCTAAACCAGTCAGGATTTTAAATGTCTCTATAAGATCCCCCCTCATTCTTCTGAACTCCAGAGGATACAAGTTCAGTTGACCCAATCTTTCTTGATATGTCAGTCCGGCCATCCCAGGAATCAATCTAGTGAACCTTCGCTGCACTCCCTCAATAGCAAGAATGTCCTTCCTTAAGTTAGGAGACCAAAACTGCGCACAATACTCCAGGTGTGGCCTCACCAAGGCCCTGTACAACTGCAGCATCACCTCCCTACTCCTGTACTCAAATCCCCTTACTATGAAGGCCATCATTCCGTTTGCTTTCTTGACTGCCTGCTGCACTTGCATTCCCACCTTCAGTGACTGATGTACCATGACGCCCAGGTCTCGTTGCACCTCCCCTTTCCCTAATCTGCCACCATTCAGGTAATAGTCTGCCTCTCTATTTTTACCACCAAAGTGGATAACCTCACATTTATCCACATTGTACTTCATCTGCCATACATTTGCCCATTCACCCAACCTGTCCAAGTCACTCTGTAGCCTCCTAGCATCCTCCTCATTGTTCACACTGCCTCCCAATTTAGTGTCATCCGCAAATTTGGAGATATTACATTTAATCCCTTCGACAAAATCATTAATATATAATGTAAACAGCTGGGGTCCCAGCACCGAACCCTGCGGTACCCCGCTGGTTACTGCCTGCCATTCTGAAAAGTACCCATTCACTCCTACTCTTTGTTTCCTGTGTGCCAACCAGTTCTCAATCCACGTCAACACATTACCCCCAATCCCATGTGCTTTAACTTTGCTCACCAATCTCTTGTGTGGGACCTTGTCGAAGGCCTTCTGAAAGTCCAAATACACCACATCTACTGGTTCCCCCCTGTCCACCCTATTGGAAACATCCTCAAAAAATTCCAGAAGATTTGTCAAGCATGATTTCCCTTTCACAAATCCATGCTGACTTGGACCTATCATGTCGCCACTTTCCAAATGGTCTGTTATGACATCTTTAATAATTGCTTCCATCATTTTACCCACGACCGATATAATTCCCTGCTTTCTCCCTCCCTCCTTTTTTAAAAAGAGGGGTTACATTGGCCACTCTCCACTCCATCGGAACTGACCCAGAGTCTAAGGAATGTTGAAAAATGATCGTCAATGCATCCACTATTTCCAAGGCCACCTCCTTAAGTACTCTGGGATGCAGACCATCAGGCCCTGGGGATTTTTCAGCCTTCAGTCCCATCAATTTCCCCAATACCTTTTCCCGACTAATAAGGATTTCCCTCAGCTCCTCCCTCTTACCAGATCCTCTGACCCCTTTTATTTCCGGCAGGTTGTGTGTGTCCTCCACAGTAAACACCGAACCAAAGTACTTGTTCAATTGATCTGCCATTTCCTTGTTCCCCATTACGACTTCCCCTGTTTCCGACTGCAGGGGACCTACGTTTGTTTTTACTAACCTCTTTCTTTTTACATATTTATAGAAGCTTTTGCAGTCCATTTTAATGTTCTCTGCAAGCTTCCTTTCATATTTTATTTTCCCTGCCCTAATCAAACCCTTCGTCCTCCTCTGCTGAGTTTTGAAGTTCTCCCAGTCCCCGGGTTTGCTGCTACTTCTGGCCAATTTGTATGCAACTTCCTTGGTTTTAATACTATCCCTGATTTCCCTTGTTAGCCATGGTTGAGCCACCTTCCCTTTTTTATTTTTACGCCAGACCGGGATGTACAATTGTTGTAGTTCATCCATGCGATCTCTAAATGTCTGCCATTGCCCTTCCACTGATAGCCCCTTAAATATCGCTTGCCAATTTAACCTCGCCAATTCACGCCTCATACCCTCAAAGTTGCCCTTATTTAAGTTCTGGACCATGGTCTCTGACTTAACTGTTTCCTTCTCCATCCTAATGTAGAACTCCACCATACTATGGTCACTCTTCCCCAGGGGGCGTCGTACCACAAGATTGCTGATTAGTCCTTCCTCATTACACAACACCCAGTCCAGGATGGCCTCCCCTCGAGTTGGTTCCTCAACATATTGGTTTAGGAAACCATCCCTTAAACACTCCAGGAAATCCTCCTCCACCGTATTGCTTCCAGTTTGAGTAGCCCAATCTATATGCATATTAAAGTCACCCATGATAACTGCCGTGCCTTTTTTGCACGCACCTCTGATTTCCTGCATGAGGTTAAAACACCATGAAATGAAAGAGAGCACGTCTAGTGACACTGGCGTTGTCAATAGTGGTTTCTATCCCTAATCACTGTCTCATAGCCTAACATCCTAACCCGAACCCCAGCCCCTAAACCCTAAACAAGGATTACTGACAGGGATCAATGGAGCAGCTAAAGACCCGATAAAGGAAGTATTTGAAACAATTATCTCGAATAAAGAAATAGTGCAAAGTATGTTAGTAACAAGAGATTAAATCAAAGAGACCATCAAAATCAGCAATGATAATTACAAAGATCAGAACATTTCAAAGGCGATCACAAGCAATATGTGTGAAGGAGTTTTTACTAAATCGGATCCAAAAAGGGTTAAATGATACAGAAAATAACGGATTTCAAATCTTATGCAGGATAGTTCTATAGAGGGGTGGACACTGCAGTTCAGTCTATGACACCCACAAGCCATGTACTCAAACGGAACAAGCTTGGGGTTAGATGTGGTAGAAAGTGAACTAGGTGAGAATCGTTATAATCTAGAGTAAGAAATGCCCCAAAATGGAACAGTCAGTAACAGAACATCAATGTGTCTCCTCTTATCACAGAGAAATCAAATATTCAATACACTGTACAATAGCAAAATACTGCGGATGCTGGAAATCTGAAATAATGACAGAAAATGCTGGAAATACTCAGTAGGTCAGGCAGCATCCATGGAGAGAGAAACAGAGTTACCATTTCAGGTCTGTGACCCTTCGTCAGAACTGGAAAAAGTTAGAGATGTAACAGATTTTAAGCAGGTGCAGAGGCAGAGAAAGGGGATGGGGAGAAAAGAACAAAAGGGACGGTCTATGATTGGGTGGAAGGCAGGAGTGGTTAAATGTTGCAAGTGGGGATGGCAGAATCATCAACAGCTGAAAAAATAGGGGCCGGGGGTTATAGTCTGAAATTGTTGAACTCAATGCTGAGTCCAGAAGGCTGTAATGTGCCTAAACAAAAGATGAGGTGCTGTTCCTCGAGCTTACGTTGAGCTTCTTTGGAACAGTGTAAGAGGCCGAGGACGGAGAGGTCAGAGTGGGAGTGGAGCGGAGAGTTAAAGTGACAAGCGACCGGAAGCTCGGGGTCACCCTTACGGACTGAACAGAAGTGTTCGGCAAAGCGGTCACCCAATCTGCGTTTGGTCTCCCCAGTGTAGAGGAGATCACATCGTGAGCAGTGAATACAGTATACTAAATTGCAAGAAGTACATGTAAATCGCTGTTTCACCTGGAAGGGGTGTTTGGGGCCCTGGACAGTGGGAAGGGAGGAGGTAAAAGGGCAGGTGTTGCATCTCCTGCGCTTGCACGGGAAGGTACTGTGGGGAGGGGAGGGGCTGTTGGGGGTGATTGAGGAGTGGACCAGGGTGCTGTGGAGGGAGCGGTCCCTTCAGAATGCTGAAAGGGGAGGTGAGAGGAAGATGCATTTGGTGGTGGGATCACGCTGGAGGTGGCGGAAATGGCAGAGGATGATCCGTTGAATGTGAAGGCTGGTAGGGTGAAACTGAGGACAAGGGGAACCCTATCGTGGTTCTGGGAGGGAGGGGGAGATGTCATGGTCATGGTCCAGGGGGAGGTAGAGGGAGATGTCAGAGTTGGCGTTCAGCCTACACACAGTAGAGGTCGATTCACCAAACAACAACAGCGCCACCCTTGTCAGCAGGTTTAATGACAATGTTAGGGTTGGATCAGCGAGAACGGAGTGCTGCAAGTTCAGAGGGAGGTAGGTTGGAGTGAGTGAGAGGAGCATAGAAATTGAGACGGCCGACGTCATGCCAGCAGTTCGCAATGAAAAGATCTAGAGAGGGTAAGAGGCCAGAGGGAGGGGTCCAGGTAGAGCGTGAATTCTGAAAGTGGGAGAAAGGGTCCGCTGTGCAGAGGGAAGACTCCTGGCCAAAGAAGTCGGCAGGGAGACAAAGGCGATGGAAAAAGAGCTCAGCGTCATGCCGAGCTCGAAGTTCATTGAGGTGGGGGCATAAGGGAATGAAGCTCAGGCCTTTGCTGAGGACTTATCGTTCGGCGTCAGAGAGGGGAAGGTCAGAGCAGATAGTGAAAACACGGCAGGGGGTGAGATTGGAAGAAGGGATGGTGTCAGAAGAAAGTGAAGGGGAAGAAGGCTGCGGAGGGGCGTTGGTGTCCAAGAGTTGTTGAAGCTTGCGATCCTTGACAGCTGAAAGGAAGAAAAAAAGTTTTTTATTGAAGCACCAGATGAGGCAAAGGATGAAATGGAACTGTGGACCAGGACAGCTCTGAGATAGAGTGAGTCGGTGCTGCTGAAGAGAGAGGTCGAGAGTGTTCATGTGGCAACGCATAGCGTTGAGCGTGGATCTCAGGATGCGGCGAGAGCAGTGGTTCAACATTGAGTTCAACAGTTTCAGACTAGAACCTCTGCCCGTATTTTTTCAGGCAGCAGGTGTTGATGATTCTGCCATCCCCATTTGCAACTTTTAACCACTCCTGCCTTCCACCCTATCAAAAATTGTCCCTTTTATTCTTTCCTCCCCTCCGCCTTCCCCTGCCTCTGCACCTGCTTAAAATCTGTTACATCTCTAACTTTTTCCAGTTCTGACGAAGGGTCACAGACCTGAAATGTTAACTCTGTTTCTCTCTCCACGGATGCTGCCTGACCTGCTGAGTATTTCCAGCATTTTCTGTTGTTATTGAATACACTGGGTTTGAAACAAAGCTGATTTATTCAATATTTATACAGAATATTAATATTCAGTTCAGGTATAGGGGTATTAAGATCAGCAGAAACACACTCTAACTGCTAGAATGAACATGGTTCAGTGCTCAATGTAATCCTTATAAATCCTTTTCCATTCACTAATGTGGTCTTTCAATGGCGGGGCTTTTACCCAAAAGACACCGCGGGGGAGAATGTGCCGCACCCGGACTACAGGAGCCCAGTGCGCATGCGCAGGATCGCCTGGGTTTGGAGCATGCGCGGTGCGTGTCATCCGGGAAGACCTTGGCTGCAGATCAGGTCCTCATAAATTAGTGAGAAACGGCCCGACGGAGCGGACTAATGGACCGGCGGTGGGCGGGGAGGCTTCATAAACAACTGGTGCAGGCCGCAAACCCCAAATAATCACCTGAAGGTCCCGCGTTTGCAGCATCGGGGCTTCTCCCGGTCAAAGGCCCAAGATAACGGCCGCCATCTTGATTCAGTGAGTAACAAAGCGCATGCGCAAACATTTTGGTGAAACAATAAGTGGGCGGGGCTTCAGTGTCTGTTCCCAACCGGGTCCCAGTGCCCGGGGGTGTAAATATTTGACTCAGTTATTTGATTCAGACTCTCCACACTTCGGATTTCTCACCATCTCTCCTGTACATTCCCAGGGTTAGAATCCCCATGTACAGTCCCAGGGTTGGAATCCCCATGTACAGTCCCAGGGTTAGAATCCCCATGTACAGTCCCAGGGCTGGAATCCCCATGTACAGTCCCAGGGTTGGAATCTCCATGTACAGTCCCAGGGCTGGAATCCCCATGTACAGTCCCAGGGTTGGAATCTCCATGTACAGTCCCAGGGCTGGAATCCCCATGTACAGTCCCAGGGTTGGAATCTCCATGTACAGTCCCAGGGTTGGCATCCCCATGTACAGTCCCAGGACTGGAATCCCCATGTACAGTCCCAGGGGTAGAATCCCCATGTACAGTCCCAGGGGTAGAATCCCCATGTACAGTCCCAGGGGTAGAATCCCCATGTACAGTCCCAGGGATGGAATCCCCATGTACAGTCCCAGGGTTAGAATCCCCATGTACAGTCCCAGGGTTAGAATCCCCATGTACAGTCCCAGGGGTAGAATCCCCATGTACAGTCCCAGGGTTAGAATCCCCATGTACAGTCCCAGGGGTAGAATCCCCATGTACAGTCCCAGGGTTGGAACCCTCAGCAACACCGAGTGCGGGTCTCAGGCCCCGAGTCAGAGCCGCTGGGCTCGGGGCAACACCAAGTAGGAACGGCGATATATGCCCAAGTCAGGATAGTGTGAGACTTGGAGGGGAACTGGGACTGTACAAGGACCTGCTGCCCTTGTCCTTCTAGGTGGTGGAGGTCGCGTGTTTCGGAGGTGCTGTCAAAGTTCTAGTCGCGTTGCAGATGTATAAAGTCACTCTCCTTCACCCCTCCCCTCCCACCTCGCTCTCTCTCCTCCCATAGAGACCAGAGTCTTGTGTAGGCCCAGA
>JASTWF010002788.1:0-17000 GCA_030390025.1 Squalus acanthias
TTTGTGGCAGCATATTCCATGGACCTACCACCCTCTGAGTGAAGTAGTTCCTCCTCATCTCAGTTTTGAAAGAGCAGCCCCTTATTCTAAGACTATGTCCCCTAGTTCTCGTCTCACCCGTCATCGGGAACATCCTCCCCGCATCCACCCGATCCAACCCCTTCACAATCTTATATGTTTCAATAAGATCGCCTCTCATTCTTCTGAACTCCAATGAGTAGAGTCCCAATCTACCCAACCTCTCCTCATATGACCACCCCCTCATCCCCGGGATTAACCGAGTGAACCTTTTTTGCACTGCCTCGAGAGCAAGGATGTCTTTCCTTAAGTAAGGACACCAAAACTGTATGCAGTATTCCAGGTGCGGTCTCACCAATACCTTGTACAACTGAAGCAATACCTCCCTATTTTTATATTCTATCCCCCTAGCAATGAAAGCCAACATTCCATTTGCCTTCTTAATCACTTGCTGCACCTGCATACTAACCTTTTGAGTTTCGTGCACCAGGACCCCCAGATCCCTTTGCACTTCAGTACTCTCCAGTTTCTTGCCATTAAGATAATAAATTGCTCTAGGATTTTTCCTGCCAAAGTGCATCACCTCACACTTTCCAGTGTTGTATTCCATCTGCCAAATCTCTGCCCACTTACTTAGCCTGTCTATGTCCCCTTGCAGGTTTTTTATGTCCTCCTCACTCACTACTTTCCCTCCCATCTTTGTATCATCTGCAAATTTTGATATGTTACACTTGGTCCCTTCCTCCAAATCGTTAATATAGATTGTGAAGAGTTGGGGACCCAGCACTGACCCCTGTGGAACACCACTAGTTACTGATTGCCAGTCTGAGAATGAACCATTTATCCCAACTCTTTGCTTTCTGTTAGATAGCCAATCCTCTATCCATGCCAGAATATTACCCCCAATCCCGTGATTTTTTACCTTAAGCAATAATCTTTTGTGTGGCACCTTGTCAAATGCCTTTTGGAAGTCTAAATACACTACGTCCACTGGTTCCCCTTTATCCACTCTATATGTTACTTCCTCAAAGAACTCCAGCAAATTTGTCAAACATGACTTCCCCTTCGTAAAACCATGCTGACTTTGTCCTATTAAATTATGATTATCCAAATGTCCTGTTACTGTTTCCTTAATAATGGACTCCAAAATTTTACCTACCACAGATGTTAGGCTAACCGGTCTATAGTTACCAGCCTTCTGTCTACTGCCCTTTTTAAATAAGGGTGTTACATTAGCAGTTTTCCAGTCTGCCGGGACCTTAGCGGAATCCAGGGAGTTTTGAAAAATTATTACCAATGCATCTACAATCCCTACCGCCACTTCCTTCAAGACTCTAGGATGTAAGCCATCAGGTCCAGGTGATTTATCCGCCTTGAGTCCCATTATTTTACCGAGTACCACTTCCTTAGTGATTTTGATCGTGTTTAGCTCCTCTCCCCCTATAGCCCCCTGTTTGTCCAGTGTTGGGATATTCTTAGTGTCCTCTACTGTAAAGACTGATACAAAATATTCATTCAGTGTTTTTGCCATCTCCATATTTCCCACCATTAATTTCCCGGTCTCATCCTCTAAGGGACCAACATTTACTTTAGCCACCCTTTTTCTTTTTATATAACTATAAAAACTCTTACTATCTGTTTTTATATTTTTTGCTAATTTACTTTCATAATCTATCTTCCCTTTCTTAATCAATCTTTTTGTTATTTTTTGCTGCCTTTTAAAGTTTTCCCAATCCTCTGTCCTCCCACTAGATTTCGCTACCTTATATGCCCTTGTTTTTAGTCGAATACTATCCTTAATTTCTTTACTTAGCCACGGATGACTGTCCTTTCTTTTACACCCTTTTCTTTTCAGTGGAATATATTTTTTTTGGAAGTTGTAAAATAACTCCTTGAATGTACACCACTGATCATGTGTCGTCTTACCCTTTAATCTATTTTCCCAATCCACTCTACTCAATTCCGCTCGCATACCTTCATAGTCTCCTTTATTCAAGCTTAGCACGCTTGTTTGAGATCCAACCTTCTCACCCTCTAATTGAATATGGAATTCAACCATGTTATGGTCACTCATTCCAAGGGGATCCTTTACTAGGACATTTTTAATTAATCCTGTCTCGTTACACAGGACCAGATCTAAGGTTGCTTGCCCCCTGGTCGGTTCAGTTACATACTGCTCAAGAAACCCATCCCTAATACACTCAATGAACTCATCCTCAAGGCAGCCCTGCCCCATTTGATTTGTCCAATTAATATGATAGTTAAAATCCCCCATAATTATAGATGTTCCCTTATTACATGCCTCAACTATTTCCTGATTGATACTCCGTCCAATAGAGTTGCAACTGTTCGGAGGCCTATAGACTACGCCCACTAATGTTTTTTTCCCCTTATTATTCCTTATCTCCACCCAAACTGTTTCATTATCATGATTTTTTGACCCAATATCATTACTCTGTATTACAGTGATTCCTTCCTTTATTAACATAGCCACCCCACCTCCCCTTCCTTCCTGCCTGTCCTTCCTGATCGTTAAATAACCTGGTATGTTTAATTCCCAGGCATTGTCACCCTGCAGCCATGTTTCTGTAATGGCCACAATATCATAACCATATGTAGTTATTTGTGCCATTAACTCGTCTATTTTGTTACGAATGCTACGTGCATTCAGATAGAGAACTTTCAAATATGCTTTGTGGCACTTAGTTCCTGCTTTTTCACTTTTTACCAGTTTACCTTTTACTCCACACACTCTGTCCCTTCCTGCCACGCTCTGATTTGTGATTCCCCTACTGCTACCTATGTCTATGACCCTCTCTGTTGTCATTTTTATTTTTTGCTCTCTTGAAACCTCCCCCCCACTAATTAGTTTAAAGCCCTCTCCACAGCCCTAGTTATTCGATTCGCCAGGACACTAGTCCCAGCACTGGCCAAGTGAAGTCCGTCCCAACGGAACAGCTCTCTCCTGCCCCAGTACTGGTGCCAGTGTCCCAAGAAGCAAAACCCATTTTTCCCACACCAGTCTTTGAGCCACGCATTCAACTCCCTGATTTTATTTACCCTAGCCAAATTTGCTCGTGGCTCAGGTAGTAATCCAGAGATTATTACCCTCGAGGTTCTGCTTTTTAATTTGGCCCCTAGCTGCTCAAACTCCCTCAGCAGAACCTCTTTCCTTGTCCTATCTATGTCATTGGTACCAACATGGACCACGACAACTGGATCCTCCCCCTCCCACTCCAAGTTTCTCTCCAGCCCAGAGGAGATGTCCTTAACCCTGGCACCGGGCAGGCAACACAGCCTTCGGGACTCTCGCTCTTGGCTGCAAAGAACCCTATCTATCCCCCTAATGATACTATCCCCTACCACTACAACATTTCTTTTTACTCCCCCCACTTGAATGGCCCCCCTTACCACGGTGCTGTGGCCAGGTTGCTCATCCTCCCTGCAGTCCCCGCTCCTATCCACACAGGGAGTAAGAGCCTCGAACCTGTTGGACAAGAGCAAGGGCTGCGGCTCCTCCAACACTACCTCCTGGATCCCTGTACCTGCCTCACTCGTAGTCACACCTTCCTGTCCCTGACCACGGGCTACTTCTGAATTAGTTACTCTAATTGGTGTGACTACCTCCTGAAACACGGAGTCCAGGTAACTCTCCCCCTCCCTGATGTGTCGCAGTGTTTGAAGCTCGGACTCCAGCTCATATTTTGGTCGGTGTCCTTGAACAAGTTTAAACACCTCGCTCACATCTCTTACCCTGCTTTGTTCTAGTGAGAAGTGCCCCAGTTTCTCTCATCTCTCCTCCTGGGAAAGAGAAGTTCGCCTCAGTTCGAAACTCAAACAGGCGCTTCACTGCAGACAGGTCATCATGAGGAAACATTTCTTTACCCAGCGAGTTATGATGCTCTGAAATGCACTGCCTGAAAGGGTGGAGGAAGCAGATTCAAGAGTAACTTCCAAAAGGGAATTGGATAAATATTTGAAGGGAAAACATTTACCGGGATATGAGGAAAGAGCAGGGGAGTGGGACTAATTGGATCGCTCTCCCAAAGAGCTGGCACAAGCATGATGGGCCGAATGGCCACCTTTTGTGCTGTATCGTTCTCTGATAACTAAAGCCTCTCATCCGTGGTATAACCTCAGTGAATTGATTCTGCAGCCTCTCTGTGGCCCCGACATCCTTCCTAGTGGAAGATGCCCAAAACTTGTTCTAACTGCAGCCGAACCGATGGTTTTGTTTTCTACGCCCCATTTATAAAAAACCTCGGGTAACATTTTTAAACCACTTTATAAACTTGTCCTCCAACTTTTAAAGATTTGTGTATCTGATCTCCCAGCAGATTTTAAAGATATTAAGATAACATGGCTAAAATACATTGACATCGAATGTCTGATATAATGTGTATTGTGGGAGAGAGAAGTTTAGTCTGAGTTAGAAACTCAAACAGGCGTTTCACTGCAGACAGGTCACCATGGCAACACTGATAAGACATTCCATTCTCTGAATCGACATGTTGGAGTCTGTAATCAGATCAGGGGAAAGAACAGGTTCTGTCTGTTACTAACCACAATATAAGATTAAACCAGAGTGAGTAATAGAATACATTAGATTATAATGTGTGATGTTTATACGTGTAATTGTGAAACTATAAGAGATGACATCATTAACAGCAGGGGCCCGTTTAGTGATAGAGAAATAAAAACAGAAAATGCTGGAGATACTCAGCAGGTCAGGCAGCATCTGTGAAGAGAGAAACAGAGTTAACGTTTCAGGTCGATGACCTTTCGTCAGAACATTGTGATCGAGAACATTACTGAAGTAAAGTAACTGCTGGGAACCACTGCACAGGGCGTTAGTGAGACCACACCTGGAGTACTGCGGACAGTTTCACTCTCCTTATTGAAGGAGGGATACACTTGCATTGGAGGCAGTTCAGAGAAGCTTCACGAGGTTGATTCTTCAGTTGAAGGGGTTGTCTTATGAGGAAAGGTTGAGCAGGTTGGGCCGATACTCATTGGAGTTTAGAAGAATGAGGTGATCTTATTGAAACAAGATTCTGAAGGGGCTTGACAGGGTCGATGCAGGGAGGATGTTTCCCCTCATGGGGGAATCTAGAACGAGGGGGCATAGTTTCAGAATAAGGGGTCACCCATTTAAAACGGAGATGAGGAGGAATTTCTTCTCTCTGAGGGTCGTGAATCTGTGGAATTCTCTACCCCAGAGAGCTGTGGAGGCGGAGTCATTGAAAATATTCAAAATTATCCATTCTTGTATATCCCTTGACATCCAGGGTTTTCTGGGCTTGTTGGTCGCACCCTTGACCTTTACGGGAACATGTTGGCGCTGTACTCTCTCTATTTCCTTTCTGAAAGACTTCCACTGCTCGGATGTGGATTTTCCTACAAGCAGCTGATCCTAGTCCACTTTGGCCAGATCCTGCCTTATCATATTAAAATCGGCCTTCCCCCAATTTAGAACCTTTATTTCCGGTCAGCCGGCACGGACACGATGGGCCGATTGGCCTCCTTCTGTGCTGTAAATTTCTCGGATTCGATGATTCTTTACACAGAGTTGTGAGGCTGTGGAATTCACTTCCAGGGTCAGAGGTTGGGGGTCAAAGTTCTGTGGTGACAAGTGGCCCTCCTGTTTTTATCCCAGACAGGCCTCGGCCCAGTCACTTGCTCCAAATGTTGCTGCAATGGTTCAAGCTCAGAGGTGCCAGGGATCGGGAGCAGAAGTAGCTGGAAATCAAATTCAAATGGAAGTAAATACCGATATAGATTATCTTCATCTATTTCTAGTTTAATAACTCTTGCTGACTGCGGCCCTCGCCAAGTGCCAGGATATCGGGTCAGGCCCACCTTGGAAAATGAGTTTGTCTCCCCTGCGGTTGTTCTCCTTCGAGCAGAGAAGCCTAAGAGGAGATTTGAGAGAGGTGTTTAAAATCACGAAGGGTTTAGATAGAGTAAATAAAGAGAAACTGTTTCCAGTGACTGAAGGGTCGATAACCAGAGGGCACTGATTGAAGGTGATTGGCAAAAGAACCAGAGGCGACACGAGGAAAAACCTTTTTACACAACTAGTGGTTAGGATCTGGAATGCACTGCCTGATAGGCTGGTGGATACAGATTCAATAGTAGCCTTCAAAAGGGAATTGGAGAAATACTTGAAGGAGAAAACATTGCAGGGGTTTGGGGAATGAGCAGGGGAGTGGGACTAACTGGATTGCTCTTCGAAAGAGCCGGCACAGACTCGATGGGCAGAATAGCCTCCTTCTGTGTGGTACTATTCGATGATTGTATGACAATCTCTTTCTATTTTAATATTTATGATGTTATTGTCGACAGCACATCCCACAGCTGGAATCTGAGCATCACCCACAGGTGTGTAGACTGATGTGAAACCATCTTTAACGGTCTACTGACTCCTGACGTAGCTGGAAAAGCTTTTGCTATTATTCCCACAATTGGGCACCATCAGCTTTTCCAAAGATCTCTGAGCTTCTCTAATGGCTGCTTTCGTCTCCCTCCATTGTGGGTAATATTTCTCCCTATTCTCCTGTAAACTGAATCCATCTTGATCTGAACTGGGTTCAATGTGAGACAGTTCGGGGAGTCAGGCATCATTCACCCCGAGACCTACACTGACAGGTTAAACCCCAGACAGCTCCTTAGTAAGGATTGCTCTGGTTCCTCACCATATATGGGTCAGGATACTGAAACCCAGCTTTCTCACAGTCCACTCCTGGAGGCCCCACTCCCTGAGCCTACAACCTTCAGCAGGGTCAGTGCTGGAGTTCCACAGAGGGAGTGATCCCAGAGTAACTGTCGGGATCGCACCCCGTGGATGTTCCGGGTCGTGTATTTTGAGTTATCCTGGTGTCTAAGATGCACACAGTGTGGCCCTGAAGGACTGTGTCCAGGCTGTAGTTCTGTTCCCGCCGTACGATCCTCCCCCCAGATTGTCCTTTCTGAGCTCCAGCCAGGTGATGCTAAACACTCAGGTGGGAATGACAAAAATCCACAACAATGTGTTTAAATCAAAGCTGATTTATTTGACATATATCCAGAATATTAAACTCCAGCCCAGTTACAGGGGTTATTAACATCAGCAGAAACAAACCCCACCTGTCAGTGTAAACACGATTCAGTTCAGGATGTAATTAACAGGAGTAATAACATCAGAATCCAACCCCTGCAGTCACTTGTGAACTCGCTGGTGTGTCAGCAGGTCGGATGACAGAGTGAATCCCTTCCCACACACGGAGCAGGTGAACGGTCTCTCCCCAGTGTGAACTCGCTGGTGTCTCAGCAGGTCGGATGACCGAGTGAATCCCTTCCCACACTCGGAGCAGGTGAACGGCCTCTCCTCAGTGTGAACTCGCTGGTGTTCCTGCAGATCTGTTTTTCTTTTAAATCTCTTCTCACAGTCAGAACATTTAAAAGGTCTCTCATCAGTGTGAACAAGTTGGTGTGTCAGCAGGTGGGATGACCGAGTGAATCCCTTCCCACACTCGGAGCAGGTGAACGGCCTCTCCCCAGTGTGAGTTCGCTGGTGTACAGTGAAGTCAGATGATTGGCTGAACCCAGTCCCGCAGTGAGAGCACCTGAACCGTCTCTCGTCAGTGTGAACACGTTGATGGCGCGTCAGTTCCCCGGAACTTTTATAGCACTTCCTACAGTTCAAGCATTTAAAAGGTCTCTCCCCAGTGTGAACTCGCTGGTGTTTCAGCAGGGCGGATGAATTAGTGAATCCCTTCCCACACTCGGAGCAGGTGAATGGCCTCTCCCCGGTGTGAACTCGTCGATGAGTTTCCAGCTCACACGGGTAGTTGAATCGCTTCCCACAGTCCCCACATTTACACGGTTTCTCCCCGGTGTGACTGCGCTTGTGACTCGACAGGCCAGAGGATCGGCTGAAGCCTCGTCCACACACAGAACACGTGTACGGTTTCTCCCCGCTCTGAACGGTGCTTTCTGCTTCCATGTTCAAAGGTCCTGATGAATGGAGTGACTCTGTCAGATCTTGAAGTGATGTTTGGTTTGAGTTTCCTGTCTACAAATCCTCCCCTTCTAACACCCTGTAAAATGAATTTAAAACAATAAAAAAGGAGGGTGAGAGAACACCCACAGAAACACAAAGGCAGGTTGTGAAATTCAGCTGAATGAATCTGGGAATTTGTGGGGTCGGCACTAGAAAAAAGTGACTATGAAAGCTGCCGGATTGTCGTAAGAACCCAACTGGTTCACTCATGTCCTTCAGGGAAGGGAACCCGCCACCCGGTCTGGACCTACACAAGACTCTGGCCTCTATGGGAGGAGAGAGAGCGAGGTGGGAGGGGGAGGAGTGAAGGAGAGGAGTGAAGGAGAGCGACTTTATACATCTGCAACTCGACTAGAACTTTGACAGCACCTCCCAAACATGTGACCGCCACCACCTAGAAGGACAAGGGCAGCAGGTGCATGGGAACACCATCACCTCCCAGTTCCCCTCCAATACACACACTATCCTGACTTGGACATATATCGCCGTTACTACTCGGTGTTGCCCCGGACCCGGCGGCTCTGACTCGGGGCCTGAGAACCACACTTGGTGTTGCTGAGGAATCCAACCCTGGGACTGTACATGGGGATTCCAACCCTGGGACTGTACATGGGGATTCCAACCCTGGGATTGTACATGGGGATCCCAACCCTGGGACTGTACATGGGAATTCTAACCCTGGGATTGTACATGGGGATTCTAACCCTGGGATTGTACATGGGGATTCGAACCCTGGGATTGTACATGGGGATTCCAACCCTGGGACTGTACATGGGGATTCCAACCCTGGGATTGTACATGGGGATTCTAACCCTGGGACTGTACATGGGGATTCTAACCCTGGAACTGTACATGGGGATCCCAACCCTGGGACTGTACATGGGAATTCTAACCCTGGGACTGTACATGGGGATTCCAACCCTGGGACTGTAGATGGGGATTCTAACCCTGGGACTGTACATGGGGATTCTAACCCTGGGACTGTACATGGGGATTCTAACCCTGGGACTGTACATGGGGATTCGTGCCCTGGGACTGTAGAAGGGGGCCCAGCTCTGGGGCTCTTCTGTTATAATTGTGTGGGATGCTAACCGTATGCTCTGCTTTTACCAGCGCCTTCTGGAGGGATGGTGAGAAATCGAAGTGTGGAGAGTCTGAATCAAACTGAGTCACTGATTTACTCTCCCGGGCAGTCGGACCCGGTTGGGAACAGATACTGAAGCCCCGCCCACTCTTTGTTCCTCACCAAGATGACCGCGCATGCGCTTTGCTACTCACTGAATCAAGATGGCGGCCGTTATCCTGGACCTGTGACCGGGAGAAGCCCCGAAGCTGCAAACGCGGAACCTTCAGGTTATTATTCGGGGGTTGCGGCCTGCACTAGTTGTTTATTAAGCCTCCCCGCCCACCGGCCGGTCCATTAGTCCGCTCCCTCCGGCCGCTTCTCACCGATTGAGCTGAAGCTCATCCACAAGCACCGTCATCTGAGATGACACGAACCGCGCATGCCCAAACCAGGCGGGTCCAGCGCCTGCGCACTGGGCTCCTGTAGTCAGGATGCGGCACATTCACCCCCGCGGGGAATGCTGGGTAAAAGCCCCGCCATTGATAGGCCACATTAGTGCATTGAACAGAATTTTCTGAGATTGCATTGAGCACTGAAAAATGTTCATTCCAGCAGTTAGAATGTGTTTCTGCTCATCTTAATAACCCTATACCTGGGTTGGAGATTGATATTCTGTATAAATATTGAGTAAATCAGCTTTGTATAAACACAGTGGGTCGAATATTTGATTTATCCATGATAAGAGGAGACCAATTGATGTTCTGTTACCAAATGATCCATTTTTTGGGCCCTTTTCTTACTCTAACTTATATCACTTCTCACCTAGTTTTCCTTCTACCACATCAAACCCCAGGCTGGTTCTGTTTGAGTCCATGGCTTGTGGATGTCATAGACTGAACTGGAGTGTCTCACTGTACACTCATCTGAAGTTCCTTTGAACCACCCTTTTATAGAACTATCTTGCATAAGATTTGAAATCTGTTACTTGCTGTATCAGTTAACCCTTTTTGGATCCGATTTGGTAAAAACTCCTCCACATGTGTCGCCTTTGAAATGTTCTGATCTTTGTAATTGTCATTGCTGATTTTGATGCGCTCTTTGATTTAATCTCTTGTTATCAACATACCTTGCACTATTTCTTTAATTGAGATAATTGTTTCTAATGCTTCCTTAATCACGTCTTTAGCTCCTCCATTGATGCCTGTCAATAATCCTTGGTTAGGGTTTAGGGGTTGGCGTTAGGGGTTCGGGTTAGGATGTTAGGCTTATGAGACAGTGATTAGGATGTTAGGCTTATGAGACGGTGATTAGGGATAGAAACCACTATTGACAACGCCAGTGTCACTGGACATGTTCTCTTTCATTTCATGGTGTTATAAGCTTATGCAGATGAGTCAGAAAACAGCCTCATGAATTGTTCATTCAAGGAACCTTCTTTCTAGCCCAAGCCTGATTTCCTCTCTTCTTTCACATCTCTACATTTGCCACAGAAAAAGACATCAGGGTCATTAGATTTTGGACAGGAAAAGGTGGATCCAGGTGTTGTGCTGGTTACATCCAATCATCGGCCTGCCTGAAAGGGCTTCTGACAATAACCTGTCACCAGGCCCCAGCAGTAACCATCTGATTCCACCGTCATATCTTCATCCATTACCCGCCCTCACGAGAGCTGGTTTCACCTCCATGACCACTCCCCATACTGAGGCTCTCTGATTCCCATTTATAGACTCAGTGTAAATGATCCCTGGATTTGTTGTCTCAGTGTAAGTGGTCCCTGGATTTGTTGTCTCAGTGTAAATGGTCCCGACACAGAGCAGGTTCCTACATGTTGCAACCCATCCCGCGGGGCCCGCTGGGTCAGGATAGAAAGAGACCGCGCGCTGTTCCTCCTCCCACTGCCTGGGGCAATGGGGCAGATATTTAAAGGGACAGGGACTCCCCTTTCTCTGTCTATTTATAGTTAAAGGGACAGACCCATTTAACTTGGAGTGTCGGCGGACTTCACTAACATAGCTCCCATTAACAGTCGCTCCCTTCTTTACTGTGTAGTGATTGGAAAGCTGTTTATTTCAGTAACTTACATTACATAGGATTACAAGATTATACAATATAGGGTCAGGATATAAAGAGACCGCGTGCTGTTCCTCCTTCCACTGCCTGGGGGAATGGGCCAGATATTTAAAGGGACAGGGACTCCCCTTTCTCTGCCTATTTATAGTTAAAGCGAGACAGACCAGTTTAACTTGGCGTGTCGGAGGACTCGACTAACAGAGCTCCTATTAATGGGTTTGGATTAGGGGTTAGGGATAGAAACAACTATTGACAACACCAGTTTCACTAGATGCAGCCTTTTTCATTTGGAGTCACAGTGTAAGTGGTCCCTGGATTTGGTGTCTCAGTGTAAGTAGTCCCTGGATTTGGTGTCTCAGCATAAGTAGTCCCTGGATTTGGTGTCTCGGTGTAAGTAGTCCCTGGATTTGGTGTCTCGGTGTAAGTAGTCCCTGGATTTGGTGTCTCAGCATAAGTAGTCTGCACATAAAGCAGTTTCCTGAGGCCCCCCACCCACCCACACACAAAGCGGGTTCCCGCTGGGTCAGGATATAAAGAGACCACGCGCTGTTCCTCCTCCCACTGTCTGGGGGAATGGGCCAGATATTTAAAGGGACAGGGACTCCCCTTTCTCTGCATATTTATAGTTAAAGGGACAGACCCGTTTATCTTTGGAGTGTCGGAGGACTTCACTAACAGAGCTCCCATGAACAGTCGCTCCCTTCTGTACTGTGCAGTGATTGTAAACCTGTCTGTTTCAGTGACTTGAGCCTTTCTAGAATGTCTCACTATTTTTGACGATCCATTTGACTTGCTTGGTTAATATTGAGACTTCAGAATTTTGCAATGTTGGAGTGACATTTCTTTCAAAATATTCTGTTCTAACCCTCCTCACCGCCCCCCCCCACCCGCCACCCCAACGCCACTTTAGAACACACTGCACTACTGACTAGGATGGTCCCATGTTCAATCCTTGCTCAGACCACTCACCATTTCTCCTCCATTTATAGACACTCCCTGACCTGTCACCATTTCTCCTCCATTTACAGACGCTCCCTGACCAGTCTCCATTTCTCCTTCATTTACAGACGCTCCCTGACCACTCACCATTTCTCCTCCATTTACAGACGCTCCCTGACCTGTCACCATTTCTCCTGCATTTACAGACGCTCCCTGACCAGTCACCTTTTCTCCTCCATTTGCAGACACTCCCTGACCAGTCACCTTTTCTCCTCCATTTACAGACGCTCCCTGACCAGTCTCCATTTCTCCTCCATTTACAGACGCTCCCTGACCACTCACCTTTTCTCCTCCATTTACAGACGCTCCCTGACCACTCACCTTTTCTCCTCCATTTACAGACGCTCCCTGACCACTCACCATTTCGTCTCCATTTAGAGACGCTCTCTGACAAGTATCCATTTCCCCTTGATTTATAGACGCTCCCTGACCATTCCCCATTTCTCCTTCATTTACAGACGCTCCCTGACCACTCACCATTTCTCCTCCATTTACAGACGCTCCCTGACCTGTCACCATTTCTCCTGCATTGACAGACGCTCCCTGACCAGTCACCTTTTCTCCTCCATTTGCAGACACTCCCTGACCAGTCACCTTTTCTCCTCCATTTACAGACGCTCCCTGACCAGTCTCCATTTCTCCTCCATTTACAGACGCTCCCTGACCAGTCACCTTTTCTCCTCCATTTGCAGACGCTCCCTGACCAGTCACCTTTTCTCCTCCATTTACAGACGCTCCCTGACCAGTCTCCATTTCTCCTCCATTTACAGATGCTCCCTGACCACTCACCTTTTCTCCTCCATTTACAGACGCTCCCTGACCACTCACCTTTTCTCCTCCATTTACAGACGCTCCCTGACCAGTCTCCATTTACAGATGCTCCCTGACCACTCACCTTTTCTCCTCCATTTACAGACGCTCCCTGACCAGTCTCCATTTCTCCTCCATTTACAGACGCTCCCTGACCTGTCACCATTTCTCCTGCATTTACAGACGCTCCCTGACCACTCACCTTTTCTCCTCCATTTACAGACGCTCCCTGACCAGTCTCCATTTACAGATGCTCCCTGACCACTCACCTTTTCTCCTCCATTTACAGACGCTCCCTGACCGGTCTCCATTTCTCCTCCATTTACAGACGCTCCCTGACCACTCACCACTTCTCCTTCATTTACAGACACTCCCTGACCACTCACTTTTTCTCCTCCATTTACAGACGCTCCCTGACCAGTCTCCATTTCTCCTCCATTTCCAGACGCTCCCTGACCAGTCTCCATTTACGGACGCTCCCTGACTCACTTCCTCCCTGTCCCGGAGTTTACCGCGGGGCCGCTTTGTGGACTTTCTGTTGTTTGCTCCACACCACAGATGGAACCCGGTGGGGTGGAGCAAAGATTGCAACATTTGGCAGTGAAATGGATTCACTCAGGACAGACAGCAGGGATTATTTCAGGAAATAACACAGTGTAGTGAGAAAGGAAATGCAGTGGATGTTGTGTAGAAGGATTGTCAAAAGGTGTTTGATAAGGTGCCGGACAGGAGGCTTGTTGATCAAATGAAGGCTGACGGTATTAAAGGGAGTGGGGCAGCGTGGATAGGAAGTTGGGTAAAGGGCAGAAAACAGAGAGTAGTGGTTAATGGATGTTCTTCAGACTGGAGGGATGTACACAGTGGTGTCCCCCAGGGTCAGTGTTGGCACCACTGCTCTTCTCAATATAGAGAAATGATCTGGGCTTGGGTATGTGGGGCACAAGATCAAAATCTCCAGATGAGACTAAAATAGGGACCCTGGCCAACTGTGAAGAGGACTGTAAGTGACTTCAGTGTGAATACACAGGTTAGTAAATGGGGCAGGGAGATGTCAGCTGAACTTTAATGCAAAGAATTATGAGGTGATGCATTTTGGGAGGAAGAAAATGGTAGGAAAAGTACATTAAATGGTAAAAGTTTAAAAGGAGTAGAGGAGCAGAACAGTAAAGAGGTTTGTGGTTTACAAGGACACTTTCCCTGGCTCCCTTTTCTTCAGTAATGTTCTCATTATCCCTAAACTACCCTGCCTGCTGTTAATGATGTTATTTCTTATAGTTTCACAGTTATAGGTATGAACATCACACATTATAATATAATCTATTCTATTACTCACTCTGGTTTAAGCTTATATTGTGGTTAATAACAGACAAACCCGGTTCTTTCCCCTGATCTGATTAGAGTTTCACCCGAGCGGAATTTGTGGAATGGAATGTCTTATCAGTGTTGCCATGGCGACCTGTCTGCAGTGAAGCTCCTGTTTGAGTTTCTAACTCAGACTAAACTTCTCTCTCCCACAATGCCCATTATATCAGACATTTATGTTAATATACTTTAGCCATGTTCTGTTAATATCACTAAAACCAACAAGGGGTTCAGATACACACACCTTTAAAAGTGGGAGGGACAAGCTGATCAAGTGTTTAAAAAGCACATGGGATCTTAGATTTTATAAATAGGGGTGTAGAGTACAAAAGGGAAGATACAGCATGGGTTAGATACAGAGTAAAGCTCCCTCTACACTGTCCCGTCAAACACTCCCAGGGCAGGTACAGCATGCGTTAGATACCGAGTAAAGCTCCCTCTACACTATTCAATGAAACACTCCCAGGGCAGGTACAGCCCACGCTAGATAGAGAGTAAAGCTCACTCTACACTGTCCCATCAAACACTCTCAGGGTAGGTACAGCACAGGTTAGGTACTGATTAAAGCTCCCTCCACACAGTCCCATCAAACACTCCCAGGGCAGGTACAGCACGGGTAAGATACAGAGTAAAGCTCCATCTACACTGTCCTGTCAATCACTCCAAGGGCAGGTACAGTACGGGTTAGATACAGAGTAAAGCTCTCTCTACACTGTCCCATCAAACACTGCCAGCCCATAATGAGCAGGGCTCAGGGAGGTTGGTTGCTAGGCACTGCAGTGATGTCATAAAGCAGGGCCATTCAGCCCAGCTGGTCGTCTCCTTGTCCCTTTAAAGGTGGAGAGCGGGGACACCCTGTCTCAAAACACACCCCACCTGTTCATACTGAGAATCCCCGGGCAAGGCCCAAGGCCCAGAGTGTGGACACAACCAAGGGGAAAAGAGGAGGAGAGCGGGGACACCCTGTCTCAAAACACACCCCACCTGTTCATACTGAGAATCCCCGGGCAAGGCCCAAGGCCCAGAGTGTGGACACACCCCGGGGAAAAGAGGAGGAGAGCGGGGACACCCTGTCTCAAAACACACCCCACCTGTTCATACTGAGAATGCCCGGGCAAGGCCCAAGGTCCAGAGTGTGGACACACCCCGGGGAAAGAGGAGGAGAGCGGAGACACCCTGTCTCAAAACACACCCCACCTGTTCATACTGAGAATCCCCGGGCAAGGCCCAAGGCCCAGAGTGTGGACACACCCCGGGGAAAAGAGGAGGAGAGAAGGGGCGGAGTAGGGACTGAGGGACACCAAGCTTCAGTTTTAGAGCCTGTAGACTTCAGGAGGGAAGACTGAGTTCAGTAGTTTTCAGATCCAGGGAGAGAACAAGGAGCAGATGGGGAGACTGGTGTGGATTCCAGCACAGTGAGGATGTAGGGGGAGGGAGATTGTGTCGGGCCGTGTATTAGGGGTGTAGGAGGGACAAGAGAGGAAAGGTCAGAGGAGCAATTACTGCAGCAGTGTCCATGAATAGTGAGAGAGAGAAGGTGGGGGTTAGAGTGGACCATGGGCAGTCTGTTAAACTGTCTGTTTGCTGTGACTACACAGGATTACACAGGATATACGGCACAGAAACAGGCCATTCGGCCCAACCAGTGCATGCCGGCGTTTATGCTCCACTCGAGCCTCCTCCCGTCTTTCCCCATCTAACTCTATCAGCATAATCCTCTATTCCCGTCTCCCTCATATGCTTGTCTAGCCTCCCCTTAAATGCATCTATACTATTCGCTTCAACCACTCCCTGTGGTAGCGAGTTCCACATTCTCACCACTCTCTGGGTAAAGAAGTTTCTCCTGAATTCCCTATTGGATTTCTTGGTGACTATCTTATATTGATGGCCTCTAGTTATGCTCTTCCCCACAAGTGGAAACACTCTCTCAGTATCTACTCTATCAAAACCTTTCATAATTTTAAATACCTCTATTAGGTCACCCCTCAGCCTTCTTTTTTCAAGAGAAAAGAGACCCAGCCTGTCCATCCTTTCCTGACAGGTATACCCTCTCATTTCTGGTATCATCCTTGTAAATCTTCTCCGCATCCTCTCCAGTGCCTCTATATCCTTTTTATAATATGGTGACCAGAATTGTACGCAGTGCTTCAAGTGTGGTCTAACCAAGGTTCGATACAAGTTTAGCATAACTTCCCTACTTTTCCATTCTATAACAATTCAATTCTATAACAATCATCCCAATAATTGAACCCAATAGGTTCAAGTCTTAAGTCCAATTTTGTCAGCACGCTGCGACATTCGATGTCTGCAGATAACGGGAGATAAATTCTTAAAACTGCTGGATCTCTTGCTCTGCCATCAACCTCTTATCAAACTGGAGCTGGCATTGCCTAAAATGGTCGTCTCTGGCTACTGCACAGTCCAGAGACACAAGTCTGCATTTTCTTCAACACACATCAACAACGTCAGAAGCAGGTAAAAACACTGTGGGCTACCTGGGGCAGCACAAACCACTAGTCTCCAGACTTTTCTTATCCCAACATCATATTTCTGATCGAAACATTCTATGGTGAAAATATCCAAGGCCAGTTGGTTGCAAACACCAGCTGTTGCTCAGTGAAATCTCTCTCTCTC
>JASTWF010002789.1:0-16990 GCA_030390025.1 Squalus acanthias
TGCTGTACCTACCCAGGGAGTGTTTGATGGGACAGTGTAGAGGGAGCTTTACTCTTTATCTAACCTGTGCTGTAGATGCTCTGGGAGTGTTTGATGGGACAGTGTAGAGGGAGCTTTATTCTATATCTAATCCCGTGCTGTACCTGCCATGGGAGTGTTTGATGGGACAGTGTAGAGGAAGCTTTACTCTGTGTCTACCCCGTGCTTCACCTGACCTGGGAGTGTTTGATGGGACAGTGTAGAGGGAGCTTTACACTGTTTCTAACCCGTGCTGTACCAGACGTGGGAGTGATGGATGGAACAGTGTAGAGGGAGCTTTACTCTGTATCAAACCCGCGCTGTACCTGCCCTGGGAGTGTTCGATGTGGACAATGTTGAGGGAGATTTACTCTGTCTCTAACCCGTGCTGTACCTGCCCTGGGAGTGTTTGATGGGACAGTGTAGAGGGAGCTTTACTCTGTGTCTAACACGTGCTATACCTGCCCTGGTAGTGTTTGATGGGACAGTGCAGAGGGAGCTTTACTCTGTATCTAACCCGTGCTGTACCTGCCCTGGGAGTGTTTTATGGGACAGTGTCGAGTGAGCTTTACTCTGTATCTAACCTGTGCTGTACCTGCACTGGGAGTGTTTAATGGGACAGTGTAGAGGGAGTTTAAACTGTTTCTAACCCGTGCTGTACCAGACCTGGGAGTGATGGATGGGACAGTATAGAGGGATCTTTACTCTGTCTATATCCCGTGCTGTATTTGCCAATGGGAGTGTTTGATGGGACAGTGTAGAGGGAGCTTTACTCTGTCTCTAACCCATGCTGTACCTTCCCTGGGTCTGTTTGAAAGGGACAGCGTAGAGGGAGCTTTACTCTGTAACAAACCCGTGCTGTACCTGCCCAGGTAGTGTTTATATGGGACAGTTTAGAGCGATCTTTTCTCTGTATCTAACCCGTGCTGTACCTGCCCTGGGAGTGTTTGATGGGACAGTGTTGAGGGAGATTTACACAGTTTCTAACGCTAGCTGTACCTACCCAGGGAGTGTTTGATGGGACAGTGTAGAGGGAGCTTTACTCTTTATCTAACCCGTGCTGTAGATGCTCTGGGAGTGTTTAATGGGACAGTGTAGAGGGAGCTTTACTTTGTATTTAACTCGTGCTGTACCTGCCCTGGGAGTGTTTGATGGGACAGTGTAGAGGGAGATTTACTCTGTGTCTAACCCGTGCTGTACCTGCCCTGGGAGTGTTTGATGGGCCAGTGCTGTGGTTGCTTTACTCTGTATCTAACCCGTGCTGTACCTGCCCTGGGAGTGATTGATGGGACAGTGTAGAGGGAGCTTTACTCTGTATCTAACCCCATGCTGTACCTGCCCTGGGAGTGTTTGATGTGACAGTGTAAAGTGAGCTGTACTCTGTATCTAATCCGTGCTGTACCTGCCCTTTGAGTGTTTGATGGTACAGTGCAGAGGGAGCTTTACTTTGTATCTAACCCGTGCTGTACCTGCCCTGGGAGTGTTTGATGGGACAGTGTAGAGGGAGATTTACTCTGTGTCTAACACGTGCTATACCTGCCCTGGTAGTGTTTGATGGGACAGTGCAGAGGGAGCTTTACTCTGTATCTAACCCGTGCTGTACCTGCCCTGGGAGTGTTTTATGGGACAGTGTCGAGTGAGCTTTACTCTGTATCTAACCTGTGCTGTACCTGCCCTGGGAGTGTTTAATGGGACAGTGTAGAGGGAGTTTAAACTGTTTCTAACCCGTGCTGTACCTGCCCTGGGAGTGTTTAATGGGACAGTGTAGAGGGAGTTTAAACTGTTTCTAACCCGTGCTGTACCAGACCTGGGAGTGATGGATGGGACAGTATAGAGGGATCTTTACTCTGTCTATATCCCGTGCTGTATTTGCCAATGGGAGTGTTTGATGGGACAGTGTAGAGGGAGCTTTACTCTGTCTCTAACCCATGCTGTACCTTCCCTGGGTCTGTTTGATGGGACAGCGTAGAGGGAGCTTTACTCTGTAACAAACCCTTGCTGTACCTGCCCAGGGAGTGTTTATATGGGACAGTTTAGAGCGATCTTTTCTCTGTATCTAACCCGTGCTGTACCTGCCCTGGGAGTGTTTGATGGGACAGTGTTGAGGGAGATTTACACAGTTTCTAACGCTTGCTGTACCTACCCAGGGAGTGTTTGATGGGACAGTGTAGAGGGAGCTTTACTCTTTATCTAACCCGTGCTGTAGATGCTCTGGGAGTGTTTAATGGGACAGTGTAGAGGGAGCTTTACTTTGTATTTAACCCGTGCTGTACCTGCCCTGGGAGTGTTTGATGGGACAGTGTAGAGGGAGATTTACTCTGTGTCTAACCCGTGCTGTACCTGCCCTGGGAGTGTTTGATGGGACAGTGCAGAGGGAGCTTTACTCTGTATCTAACCCGTGCTGTACCTGCCCTGGGAGTGTTTGATGGGACAGTGTAGAGGGAGCTTTACACTGTTTCTAAGCCGTGCTTAACCTGCCCTGGGAGAATTTGATGGGACAGTGTAGAGGGAGCTTTACTCTATATCTAATCCCGTGCTGTACCTGGCCTGGGAGTATTTGATGGGACAGTGTTAAGGAACCTTTACTCTGTGTCTAACCCGTGCTTCACCTGACCTGGGAGTGTTTAATGGGACAGCGTAGAGGGAGCTTTAAACTGTTTCTAACCCGTGCTGTACCAGACCTGGGAGTGATGGATGGGACAGTTTAGAGCGATCTTTTCTCTGTATCTAACCTGTGCTGTACCTGCCCTGGGAGTGTTTGATGGGGACAATATAGAGGGAGCTTTACTCTGTGTCTAACCCGTGCTGTACCTGCCCTGGGACTGTTTGATGGGCCAGTGTAGAGGGAGCTTTACTCTGTATCTAACCCGTGCTGAACCTGCCCTGGGAGTGTTTGATGGGACAGTGTAGAGGGAGCTTTACTCTGTATCTAACCCCATGCTGTACCTGCCCTAGGAGTGTTTGATGGGACAGTGTAGAGTTAGCTGTACTCTGTATCTAATCCGTGCTGTACCTGCCCTTTGAGTGTTTGATGGGCCAGTGCAGAGGGAGCTTTACTCTGTGTCTAACCCGTGCTTCACCTGACCTGGGAGTGTTTAATGGGACAGTGTAGAGGGAGCTTTAAACTGTTTCTAACCCGTGCTGTACCAGACCTGGGAGTGATGGATGGGACAGTATAGAGGGATCTTTACTCTGTCTATATCCCGTGCTGTACTTGCCAATGGGAGTGTTTGATGGGACAGTGTAGAGGGAGCTTTACTCTGTCTCTAACCCATGCTGTACCTGCCCTGGGTCTGTTTGATGGGACAGCGTAGAGGGAGCTTTACTCTGTAACAAACCCGTGCTGTACCTGCCCAGGGAGTGTTTGATGGGACAGTTTAGAGCGATCTTTTCTCTGTATCTAACCCGTACTGTACCTGCCCTCGGAGTGTTTGATGGGACAGTGTTGAGGGAGATTTACACAGTTTCTAACCCTTGCTGTACCTACCCAGGGAGTGTTTGATGGGACAGTGTAGAGGGAGCTTTACTCTTTATCTAACCCGTGCTGTAGATGCTCTGGGAGTGTTTGATGGGACAGTGTAGAGGGAGCTTTACTCTATATCTAATCCCGTGCTGTACCTGCCCTGGGAGTGTTTGATGGGACAGTGTAGAGGAAGCTTTACTCTGTGTCTAACCCGTGCTTCACCTGACCTGGGAGTGTGTGATGGGACAGTGTAGAGGGAGCTTTACACTGATTCTAACCCCAGCTGTACCAGACGTGGGAGTGATGGATGGAACAGTGTAGAGGGAGCTTTACTCTGTATCAAACCCGCGCTGTACCTGCCCTGGGAGTGTTCGATGTGGACAATGTTAAGGGAGATTTACTCTGTGTCTAACCCGTGCTGTACCTGCCCTGGGAGTGTTTGATGGGACAGTGTAGAGGGAGCTTTACTCTATATCTAACCCCATGCTGTACCTGCCCTGGGAGTGTTTGATGTGACAGTGTAAAGTGAGCTGTACTCTGTATCTAATCCGTGCTGTACCTGCCCTTTGAGTGTTTGATGGGACAGTGCAGAGGGAGCTTTACTTTGTATCTAACCCGTGCTGTACCTGCCCTGGGAGTGTTTGATGGGACAGTGTAGAGGGAGCTTTACTCTGTGTCTAACACGTGCTATACCTGCCCTGGTAGTGTTTGATGGGACAGTGCAGAGGGAGCTTTACTCTGTATCTAACCCGTGCTGTACCTGCCCTGGGAGTGTTTTATGGGACAGTGTCGAGTGAGCTTTACTCTGTATCTAACCTGTGCTGTACCTGCCCTGGGAGTGTTTGATGGGGACAGTATAGAGGGAGCTTTACTCTGTGTCTAACCCGTGCTGTACCTGCCCTGGGAGTGTTTGATGGGACAGTGCAGAGGGAGCTTTACTCTGTATCTAACCCGTGCTGTACCTGCCCTGGGAGTGTTTGATGGGACAGTGTAGAGGGAGCTTTACTCTATATCTAATCCCGTGCTTTACCTGGCCTGGGAGTATTTGATGGGACAGTGTTGAGGAAGCTTTACTCTGTGTCTAACCCGTGCTTCACCTGACCTGGGAGTGTTTAATGGGACAGTGTGGAGGGAGCTTTAAACTGTTTCTAACCCGTGCTGTACCAGACCTGGGAGTGATGGATGGGACAGTATAGAGGAATATATACTCTGTCTATATCCCGTGCTGTACTTGCCAATGGGAGTGTTTGATGGGACAGTGTAGAGGGAGCTTTACTCTGTCTCTAACCCATGCTGTACCTGCCCTGGGTCTGTTTGATGGGACAGCGTAGAGGGAGCTTTACTCTGTAACAAACCCGTGCTGTACCTGCCCAGGGAGTGTTTGATGGGACAGTTTAGAGCGATCTTTTCTCTGTATCTAACCTGTGCTGTACCTGCCCTGGGAGTGTTTGATGGGGACAATGTAGAGGGAGCTTTACTCTGTGTCTAACCCGTGCTGTACCTGCCCTGGGAGTGTTTGATGGGACAGTGTAGAGGGAGCTTTACTCTTTATCTAACCCGTGCTGTAGATGCTCTGGGAGTGTTTGATGGGACAGTGTAGAGGGAGCTTTACTCTATATCTAATCCCGTGCTGTACCTGCCATGGGAGTGTTTGATGGGACAGTGTAGAGGAAGCTTTACTCTGTGTCTACCCCGTGCTTCACCTGACCTGGGAGTGTGTGATGGGACAGTGTAGAGGGAGCTTTACACTGTTTCTAACCCGTGCTGTACCAGACGTGGGAGTGATGGATGGAACAGTGTGGAGGGAGCTTTGCTCTGTATCAAACCCGCGCTGTACCTGCCCTGGGAGTGTTCGATGTGGACAATGTTGAGGGAGATTTACTCTGTGTCTAACCCGTGCTGTACCTGCCCTGGGAGTGTTTGATGGGACAGTGCAGAGGGAGCTTTACTCTGTGTCTAACACGTGCTATACCTGCCCTGGTAGTGTTTGATGGGACAGTGCAGAGGGAGCTTTACTCTGTATCTAACCCGTGCTGTACCTGCCCTGGGAGTGTTTTATGGGACAGTGTCGAGTGAGCTTTACTCTGTATCTAACCTGTGCTGTACCTGCCCTGGGAGTGTTTGATGGGGACAGTATAGAGGGAGCTTTACTCTGTGTCTAACCCGTGCTGTACCTGCCCTGGGAGTGTTTGATGGGACAGTGCAGAGGGAGCTTTACTCTGTATCTGACCCATGCTGTACTTGCCAATGGGAGTGTTTGATGGGACAGTGTAGAGGGAGCTTTACACTGCGTCCACAGTCTCTGTCTGGGTTGCACAGTCTGTGTCTGGGTCTCTCCTCAGTCTCTGTCTGGGTCTCTCCTCAGTCTGTGTCTGGGTCTCTCCTCAGTCTCTGTCTGAGTCTCACAGTCTGTGTCTGGGTCTCTCCTCAGTCTGTGTCTGGGTCTCTCCTCAGTCTGTGTCTGGGTCTCACAGTCTGTGTCTGGGTCTCTCCTCAGTCTCTGTCTGGGTCTCTCCTCAGTCTCTGTTCTTTACCATTTGCATTATTACATTTTAATTTTGATTTGCTCTATTCCCGAGTACCACTGTTAATATCATTGACGATCACTGCAAGCCAGAAAATTACTGTGTACATATCTGAGTGTCACTCCACCCTGGAGTATGACTGTGTGTGTTTATCCAGTATCACTGTACGCTGGAGTATTACTGTATTAATAATATCCCTCGACCGTTGAGTATTAATATGTGTATTTAAAAGTATCCCTCTACCCTGGAGTATTAATGTGTGTATTAATCATTTTCCCTGCTCTCTGGAGTATTATTTTTTCTTTCCTTCATGGGATATGGGCATTGTTTGCAAGGCCAGCATTTATTGCCCATCCCTAGCGGACCTTCCTGAACCGCTTGCAGTCCGTGTGGTGAAGGAACTCCCACAGTGCTGTTCGGCGGGGCTGTTCCAGGATTTGGACCCAGCGACGATGAAGGAACGGCCGTTATATTTCCAAGTCAGGATGCTGTGTGACTTGGGGGGGTTGCCTTGCTGGCGATGGTGTTCCCGTGGCGTCTGATGCCCTTGTCCTTCCAGGTGGGTCGAGGTCGGGGTTTTGGAGGTGCTGCCGAAGAAGCCTTGGCGAGTTGCTGCAGTGCATCTTGTACCTTGGAGCACTCCTGTGTGTATTAGTGAGTATCACAGCACCCTAGACTATTACTGTTTTTGTATAGTTGAGTATCCTTGCTCCCTGAATTATTACCGCATATTAGAGCTGTTAGCAGAAGTGAAATCCACGCGATTAAAGAGTTCAACAATTTTAGATCATAACCCAGCCCCTATCACATTTATATTTTATTTTTTCATCCACCCTTTTATTTGGTCCCACTTTTTTTTTTCCTCCTAGAAGCTGTCAGCTGTCCTTCATTCTGCCAGTACATTTCACACTTCTTTTAGCCTCAACCTGTCACATCAACACCTCCTCTTGCCTTGATCATCTCTTAATGTCTCTCAATGTCTCTTAATCTCTCCTTTTGTTCTTTCATCCCCTCCCCCTTTTCCCAGCTTTATCCTTGCTTTAAATCTATTTCATTTCCTGCTTTGTCCAGTTCTGATTAAGGGTCTTCGACCTGAAACGTTGGCCCGAAAATTAGACCTAATACGCGAGAGTACGCACTGTGTACTCTCGCGTTTTAGGTCTCCAATTGCCGGTTTTCTGCATGCACTGCGCATGCGCGGGAAACCGGCACTTCGTGAATTCAAAAGGGGGCGGTTCCTAAGTGAACCGCGTGCGCGCTACAGGCTGCGCGCACGCAGTGCACTTAGTGCTTTGAACACGCAGGTAAGCATGGAAGATTTTACACATAAAGAAAGGAGGCGTAAGACCCTCTTTTAAAAAGGTAAGTAGTTAATTAAGTATTATTTTAAATTTTTTCAACAGGTTTATCTTTTTTAGAGACTTTAAAGAAAGGTAAGTTTACTTTTATAACTTTTAAAAAGATTTTAAATTTTTTCAAAAATTTAATTTTTTGTTTAAAGTGGTTAATTTATTTAACTATACTTATTTTATTAATGTGATGGCTTTTTTTTTTAATTTAATTGAGGTTTAGCTGTTCTTTTGGGGGTGTGTAGGATTTATAGCTTTGACAGCCCTTGCTGTTAAAACTATGAATGAAAGATGGTGTGCTGCCATTGGCTCTAACTGAATCACGTGATCCCAGAGCTCGCACGAACTAATTGCGTCTCTGGGTCACGCAAGCACTGCACAGCTGCAGCCTTGAAACTAAAGTTCGTGTGGGCCCGGAGGAAAAAGGTAGGCACGGAGTGAGATATCGCGGGGAAGCCTTACCCCCGCGTCAACACTCAGTGTTTAATTTCTGGGCCGTTAACTCTTGTTTCTCTCTCCACGGATGCTGCCTGGCCTGCTGAGTTTATCCAGCGTTTTCTAGTTGTTATTTCGGATTTCCAGCATCCGCAGTATTTTGCTATCGGATTAAAGGGGCAGTTGCTGAATGGATACGAAAATGGCTGAGGGACAGAAAGCAGAGGCTGGTGGTGAATGGTTGTTTTTCCAAGACTGGAGTGCTGTTACCCAGGGGTCGGTATTCGGACAACTGCTCTTTTTTTTATATACATATTAATGACATGGACTTGGGTACACAGGGCATCCTTTCCAATTGTGCAGACGACACCGAACTCGGAAATGAAGCACGTGCTGAAGAGGAAAGCAGCAGAGTCCAGGAGGACATATGATGCGGAGATGCCGGTGTTGGACTGGGATGGACAAATGTGAGAAGTCGCACAACACCAGGTTATAGTCCAACAGCTTTATTTGAAATCACAAGCTTTCGGAGCGCTGCTCCTTCATCAGGTGAAGTGAAGAGATGCATATAGGCACAGCCTATATAGTCAGAGAACACTGCCAGGTGATTGCAGTTAATCTTTCCAACTGCCCTTTATCACATCTCGGCAGAGAGATAATCACGGCAATCAAAGGTGTGGATGGTGTCCAAACAGGTCAGTCAGGAAAACATGACATCAAAGACAATGAGGTGGGGTCACCAGGGGTCAAATGTGGCAGATGCTGGGGTCTGTAAAGGGCAGTTAGAAAGATTAACTGCAATCATCTGGCAGTGTTCTCTGACAATATATGCTGTCCCTATATGCATCTCTTCACTTCACCTGACGAAGGAGCAGCGCTCCGAAAGCTCGTGATTTCAAATAAAGCTGTTGGACTATAACCTGGTGTTGTGCGACTTCTCACAGGAGGACATCGGCAGACTGGCGAAAGGGGCAGATGCACGGCATATGGAATTTAACGCTGAGAAGTGTGAAGGGATTGATTGCGGTCGGACGAATGAGGAGAGGCCACATGAACAGAATGGTTAACAATTTGAAAGGATTCAACAAATTCTCGTCCCAGCTTTCAAATCCCTCCATGGCCCCTCGCCCCTCCCTATCTCTGTAATCTCCTCCAGCTCCACCACAACCCCGCACCCCACCCCATCCCGAGATCTCTGCGCTCCTCTAATTCTGCCCTCCTGAGGATCCCTGATTATAATCGCTCCACCATTGGTGGCCGTGCCTTCAGCTGCCTGGGCCCCAAGCTCTGGAATTCCCTCCCTAAACCTCTCCGCCTCTCCCTCCTCCTTTAAGACGCTCCTTAAAACCGACCTCTTTGACCAAGCTTTTGGTCGCTTGTCCTAATATCTCCTTATGTGGCTCAGTGTCAATTTTTTTGTCTTGGGACGTTTTACTACGTTAAAGGCGCTATATAAATCCAAGTGGTTACATAGAAACATAGAAACATCGAAGATAGGAGCAGGAGTAGGCCATTCGGCCCCTCGAGCCTGCTCCACCATTCGATGAGATCATGGCTGATCATCCAAACTCAGTACCCTGTACCTGCCTTCTCCCCATATCCCTTGATACCTTTAGCTTTAAGAAATATATATAACTCATTCTTGAATATATTTAATGACTTGGCCTCAACTACCTTCTGTGGTAGAGAATTCCACAGATTCACCACTCTCTGGGTGAAGAAATTCTTCTTCATTTCTGTCCTAAATGGCTTACCCCTTATCCCTTAGACTGTGACCCCTAGTTCTGGACTCTCCGACCATCGGGAACATTCTTCCTGCATCTAGTTTGTCCAGACCTGTCAGAATTTAATATGTCTCAGTTGGATGCAGGGAGAGAGAGACCTTGGGGTCACAAGCCTTTGAAAATGGCAGGACAAGTTGAGAAGGCTGTTACAAAGTTAGACGGGAGCCTTGGATTAATTAATAGAGGCATAGAGTACAAAAAGCAAGGAAGTTATTGCTAAACCTTTATAAGACACCGGTTCGGCCCCAGCTAGAGCTTTGTGTTCAACTCTGGGAACCACACTTTAGGAAGGAGGTCAAAGCCTGCGAGAGGGTGCAGAGGGGATTTACTAGATTGGTACCAAGATCGAGAAACACAATGAGGCGTAATGGAAGAGCAGGATATGTTGATGGGGTTAGACGAAGAAGGGTGGGAGGGGGCTTGCCTGAAGCATAAACACTGGCGTGGACCTCTGGGGCCGAGAGGCCTGCTTCATAGAAACATAGAAACATAGAAGATAGGAGCAGGAGTAGGCCATTCGGCCCCTCGAGCCTGCTCCACCATTCGATGAGATCATGGCTGATCATCCAAACTCAGTACTATAACTACTATGAAACTATGTAATGGTTTATATCATCGAGTATAACTGCACCCTGGAATAATCCAATTCCTATTATAGAATATCACTGCAACTGGACTATTACTGTGTGTATAATACTGCTTATGTTGCGGAGATGCCGGTGTTGGACTGGGGTGGACAAAAATGAGAAGTCACACAACACCAGGTTATAGTCCAACATTTTTATTTAAAATTACGAGCTTTCAGAGCTGCTGCCCCTTCGTCAAGTAGAGGTATAATACTGCATCACTGAATACTGGAGTATTGTGTGTATAATACTGCATCACTGAATACTCAGTTTACTGTGTGTATAATACTGTATCGCTGAATACTGGAGTATTACTGTGTGTATAATACTGTATTGCTGAATACTGAGTATTAGTGTGTGTATAATACTGTATCGCTGAATGCTGGACTATTACTGTGTGTATAATACTGTATCACTGAATACTGGAGTATTACTGTGTGTATAATGCTGTATCGCTGAATACTGGAGTATTGTGTGTATAATACTGCATCACTGAATACTGGAGTATTGTGTGTATAATACTGCATCACTGAATACTGGAGTATTGTGTGTATAATACTGCATCACTGAATACTGGAGTATTGTGTGGAGAACACTCTATCGCTGAATGCTGGAGTATTACTGTGTGTATAATGCTGTGTCGCTGAACGCTGGAGTATTACTGTGTGTATAATACTGCATCACTGAATACTGGAGTATTGTGTGGAGAACACTCTATCGCTGAATGCTGGAGTATTACTGTGTGTATAATGCTGTGTCGCTGAACGCTGGAGTATTACTGTGTGTATAATACTGCATCACTGAATACTGGAGTATTGTGTGGAGAACACTCTATCGCTGAATGCTGGAGTATTACTGTGTGTATAATACTGTGTCGCTGAACACTGGAGTATTACTCTGTGTATAATGCTGTGTCGCTGAATGCTGGAGTATTACTGTTTGTACTATCGAATATCACTGAAAACTGGAGTAGGCGAGCGAAGACCCATTCAGCTGGACAGCAGTGGTGGGGTGCTGGAGAAGGAATGTTTTCGACAACCGTGTCAAAGACTGCAGACAAATCAAGAAAGATGTGGAAGGTTAGTTCACCGCTGTCAAAGTCATCGATGTCACTGCTCCAGAGGTGAGTAGCTTAGTTTCGGAACCTGCTGTGAGTGAGTTTGTTCCCTGTCCAGCTGTGAGTGAGTCTGTTCCCTGTCCATCTGTGAGTGAGTCTGTTCTGTGTCCAGCTGTGAGTGAGTCTGTTCCCTGTCCATCTGAGATTGATTCTGTTCCCTGTCCATTTCTGAGTGAGTCTGTTCCCTGTCCATCTGAGAGTGAGTCTTATCCATGTCCATCTGTGAGTGAGTCTGTTCCCTGTCCATTTCTGAGTGAGTCTGTTCCTGTCAATCTGTGAGTGAGTCTGTTCTCTGTCCAGCTGTGAATGAGTCTATTCCCTGTCCAGCTGAGAGTGAGTCTGTTCCATGTGCAGTTGTGAGTGAGTCTGTTCCCGGTCCATCTGAGAGTGAGTCTGTTCCCTGTCCCTCTCTGAGTGAGTCTGTTCCCTGCCCAGCTGTGAGTGAGTCTGTTCCCTGTCCATCTGTGAGTGAGTCACTTCCCTGTCCATCTGTGAGTGAGTCTGTTGCCTGTTCATCGGTGAGTGAGTCTGTTCTCTGGCCATCCGAGAGTGAGTCTGTTCCCTGTCCATCGGTGAGTGAGTCTGTTCCCTGTCCATCTGAGAGTGAGTCTGTTCCCTGTCCATCTGTGAGTGAGTCTGTTCCCTGTCCATCTGTGAGTGAGTCTGTTCCCTGTCCATCTGTGAGTGAGTCTGTTTCCTGTCCATCTGTGAGTGAGTCTGTTCACTGTCCAACTGAGAGTGAGTCTGTTCCCTGTCCATCTGTGAGTGAGTCTGTTCCCTGTCCATCTGTGAGTGAGTCTGTTCCCTGTCCATCTGTGAGTGAGTCTGTTCCCTGTCCATCTGAGAGCGAGTCTGTTCCCTGTCCATCTGTGAGTGAGTCTGTTCCCTGTCCATCTGTGAGTGAGTCTGTTCCCTGTACATCTGTGAGTGAGTCTGTTCCCTGTCCAGCTGTGAGTGAGTCTGTTCCCTGTCCATCTGTGAGTGAGTCTGTTCCCTGTCCATCTGTGAGTGAGTCTGTTCCCTGTCCATCTGTGAGTGAGTCTGTTCCCTGTCCAGCTGTGAGTGAGTCTGTTCCCTGTCCATCTGTGAGTGAGTCTGTTCCCTGTCCAGCTGTGAGTGAGTCTGTTCCCTGTCCATCGTGAGTGAGTCTGTTCCCTGTCCAACTGAGAGTGAGTCTGTTCCCTGTCCATCTGAGAGTGAGTCTGTTCCCTGTCCATCTGAGAGTGAGTCTGTTCCCTGTCCATCTGAGAGTGAGTCTGTTCCCTGCCATCTGTGAGTGAGTCTGTTCCCTGTCCAGCTGTGAGTGAGTCTGTTCCCTGTCCAGCTGTGAGTGAGTCTGTTCCCTATCCATCTGTGAGTGAGTCTGTTCCCTGTCCATCTGAGAGTGAGTCTGTTCCCTGTCCATCTGTGAGTGAGTCTGTTCCCTGTCCAGCTGAGAGTGAGTCTGTTCCCTGTCCAGCTGTGAGTGAGTCTGTTCCCTGTCCAGCTGAGAGTGAGTCTGTTCCCTGTCCATCTGTGAGTGAGTCTGTTCCCTGTCCATCTGATATTGAGTCTGTTCCCTGTCCAACTGTGAGTGAATATGTTCCCTGTCCATCTGTGAGTGAATATGTTCCCTGTCCATCTGTGAGTGAGTCTGTTCCCTGTCCATCTGTGAATGAATATGTTCCCTGTCCATCTGTGAGTGAGTCTGTTCCCTGTCCAGCTGAGAGTGAGTCTGTTCCCTGTCCATCTGAGCGTGAGTCTGTGTCCTGTAAATCTGTGAGTGAGTCTGTTCCCTGTCCATCTGTGAGTGATTCTGTTCCCTGTCCAGCTGTGAGTGTGTCTGTTCCCTGTCCAGCTGTGAGTGAGTCTGTTCCCTGTCCAGCTGTGATTGAGTCTGTTCCCTGTCCAGCTGTGAGTGTGTCTGTTCCCTGTCCAGCTGTGAGTGTGTCTGTTCCCTGTCCAGCTGTGAGTGTGTCTGTTCCCTGTCCAGCTGTGAGTGAGTCTGTTCCCTGTCCAGCTGTGAGTGTGTCTGTTCCCTGTCCAGCTGTGAGTGAGTCTGTTCCCTGTCCAGCTGTGAGTGAGTCTGTTCCCTGTCCAGCTGTGAATCATTCTCTTCCCTGTCCAGCGATGTATGATACTGTTCCCTTTGAGAGTGAGTCGGAGAAGAGCGAGAGTCAGAAACCCAGCACCAATTTTGACAGGTCATGGGGGAGCGGAGTTTCGGCTGGAGGTGGAGCAGGATGGGTTGGTGTGGGTCAGGGGCTGGGCCGGGTGTTTAAGAGGGTCGGGATGCGGTGGAGTGGAGAGATTGTATGTTGAGTTAAGTTTAATTGCAATCCCCAATACCTGAAACTTTGAGACGGAGTGAGGGGGAAATGCATCTCCCATTGGAAGCGGGAACTTACAGTTTGCAGCTTCAATTCACTGTCTGTGGGGCCTGGATTGTCGCTCACCCTGGTGATAATCCTGCTGGTATGGAATTCACCGGAGCGTGTGATGGGATTTCACAGGCGGTTGGAGCAGGTTGTAATCGGAGCCGACACTCATTGTACAGGTCACTGTGGGAACGGTGAACTGGAGACTGGCACTATCTCCAGAGCAGGAACCATCAAAGACACACGGTGTGATCAGAGAGCAGGGTGGGGAGGGAGAGGGAATGGGGAGAAATAAAAGACCAACACGAGATTGTAGACAGGAGAGGGGTTGAGGCTGGATCTTGATCCCGTCCAGCTGTGTGTGAATTTTACTGGTGTGAGAGTTAGTCTGTTCCTTGACCATCTGTGAGTGAGTCTGTTCCCTGTCCATCTGTGAGTGAGTCTGTTCCCTGTCCATCTGTGAGTGAGTCTGTTCCCTGTTCATCTGTGAGTGAGTCTGTTCCCTGTCCATCTGTGAGTGAGTCTGTTCCCTGTCCATCTGTGAGTGAGTCTATTCCCTGTCCATCTGAGAGTTAGTCTGTTCCTTGACCATCTGTGAGTGAGTCTGTTCCCTGTCCATCTGTGAGTGAGTCTGTTCCCTGTCCATCTGTGAGTGAGTCTGTTCCCTGTTCATCTGTGAGTGAGTCTGTTCCCTGTCCATCTGTGAGTGAGTCTGTTCCCTGTCCATCTGTGAGTGAGTCTATTCCCTGTCCATCTGAGAGTTAGTCTGTTCCTTGACCATCTGTGAGTGAGTCTGTTCCCTGTCCATCTGTGAGTGAGTCTGTTCCCTGTCCATCTGTGAGTGAGTCTGTTCCCTGTTCATCTGTGAGTGAGTATGTTCTCTGTCCATCTGTGAGTGAGTCTGTTCCCTGTCCATCTGTGAGTGAGTCTGTTCTCTGTCCATCTGTGAGTGAATCTGTTCCCTGTCCATCTGTGAGTGATTCTGTTCCCTGTCCATCTGTGAGTGAGTAAGTTCCCTGTCCATCTGTGAGTGAGTCTGTTCCCTGTCCATCTGTGAGTGAGTCTGTTCCCTGTCCATCTGTGAGTGAGTCTGTTCCCTGTCCATCTGAGAGTGAGTCTGTTCCCTGTCCATCTGAGAGTGAGTCTGTTCCCTGTTCATCTGTGAGAGAGTCTATTCCTAGTCCAGCTGTGTGTAAGTCTGTTCCCTGTCCATCCGAGAGTGAGTCTGATGCCTGTCCAGATGTGAGTGAGTCTGTTCCCTGTCCATCTGTGAGTGAGTCTGTTCCCTGTCCATCTGTGAGTGAGTCTGTTCCCTGTCCATCTGTGAGTGAGTCTGTTCCCTGTCCATCTGAGAGTGAGTCTGTTCCCTGTCCATCTGTGAGTGAGTCTGTTCCCTCTCCATTTGTGAGTGAGTCTGTTACCTGTCCAGCTGTGAGTGAGTCTGTTCCCTGTCCAGCTGTGAGTGAGTCTGTTCCCTGTCCATCTGTGAGTGAGTCTGTTCCCTCTCCATCTGTGAGTGAGTCTGTTCCCTGTCCATCTGAGAGTGAGTCTGTTCCGTGTCCATCTGTGAGTGAGTCTGTTCCCTCTCCATCTGTGAGTGAGTCTCTTCCCTGTCCATCTGTGAGTGAGTCTGTTCCCTGTCCAGCTGTGAGTGAGTCTGTTCCCTGTCCATCTGTGAGTGAGTCTGTTCCCTGTCCATCTGTGAGTGAGTCTGTTCCCTGTCCATCTGTGAGTGAGTCTGTTCCCTGTCCATCTGTGAGTGAGTCTGTTCCCTGTCCATCTGAGAGTGAGTCTGTTTCCTGTCCATCTGTGAGTGAGTCTGTTCCCTGTCCATCTGTGAGTGTGTCTGTTCCCTGTCCATCTGTGAGTGAGTCTGTTCCCTGTCCATCTGAGATTGAGTCTGTTCCTGTCCATCTGTGAGTGAGTCTGTTCCCTGTCCATCTGTGAGTGAGTCTGTTCCCTGTCCATCTGTGAGTGAGTCTGTTCCCTGTCCATCTGTGAGTGAGTCTGTTCCCTGTCCATCTGTGAGTGAGTCTGTTCCCTGTCCATCTGTGAGTGAGTCTGTTCCCTGTCCATCTGTGAGTGAGTCTGTTCCCTGTCCATCTGTGAGTGAGTCTGTTCCCTGTCCATCTGAGAGTGAGTCTGTTCCCTGTCCATCTGTGAGTGAGTCTGTTCCCTGTCCATCTGTGAGTGAGTCTGTTCCCTGTCCATCTGTGAGTGAGTCTGTTCCCTGTCCATCTGTGAGTGAGTCTGTTCCCTGTCCATCTGTGAGTGAGTCTGTTCCCTGTCCATCTGTGAGTGAGTCTGTTCCCTGTCCATCTGTGAGTGAGTCTGTTCCCTGTCCATCTGTGAGTGAGTCTGTTCCCTGTCCATCTGTGAGTGAGTCTGTTCCCTGTCCATCTGTGAGTGAGTCTGTTCCCTGTCCATCTGTGAGTGAGTCTGTTCCCTGTCCATCTGTGAGTGAGTCTGTTCCCTGTCCATCTGTGAGTGAGTCTGTTGCCTGTCCATCTGTGAGTGAGTCTGTTCCCTGTCCATCTGTGAGTGAGTCTGTTCCCTGTCCATCTGTGAGTGAGTCTGTTCCCTGTCCATCTGTGAGTGAGTCTGTTCCCTGTCCATCTGTGAGTGAGTCTGTTCCCTGTCCATCTGAGAGTGAGTCTGTTCCCTGTCCATCTGAGAGTGAGTCTGTTCCCTGTCCATCTGTGAGTGAGTCTGTTCCCTGTCCATCTGAGAGTGAGTCTGTTCCCTGTCCATCTGTGAGTGAGTCTGTTCCCTGTCCATCTGTGAGTGAGTCTGTTCCCTGTCCATCTGTGAGTGAGTCTGTTCCCTGTCCATCTGTGAGTGAGTCTGTTCCCTGTCCATCTGTGAGTGAGTCTGTTCCCTGTCCATCTGTGAGTGAGTCTGTTCCTGTCCATCTGAGAGTGAGTCTGTTCCCTGTCCATCTGTGAGTGAGTCTGTTCCCTGTCCATCTGTGAGTGAGTCTGTTCCCTGTCCATCTGTGAGTGAGTCTGTTCCCTGTCCATCTGTGAGTGAGTCTGTTCCCTGTCCATCTGTGAGTGAGTCTGTTCCCTGTCCATCTGTGAGTGAGTCTGTAACCTTTCCATCTGAGAGTGAGTCTGTTCCCTATCCATCTGTGAGTGAGTCTGTTCCCTGTCTATCTGAGAGTGAGTCTGTTCCCTGTCCATCTGTGAGTGAGTATGTTCCCTGTCCATCTGAGAGTGAGTCTGTTCCCTGTTCATCTGTGAGAGAGTCTATTCCTAGTCCAGCTGTGCCTCAGTCTGTTCCCTGTCCATCCGAGAGTGAGTCTGATGCCTGTCCA
>JASTWF010000279.1:0-118848 GCA_030390025.1 Squalus acanthias
AGCTCAGGTTAGATACAGAGTAAAGCTCCCACTACACTGTCCCATCAAACACTCCCAGGGCAGGTACAGCACCGGGTTAGATACAGAGTAAAGCTCCCTCTGCACTGTCCCATCAAACACTCCCAGGGCAGGTACAGCACGTTTAGATACAGAGTAAAGCTCCCTCTACACTGTCCATCAATCACTCCCAGGGCAGGGACAGCACAGGTTTGATACAGAAGTAAAGCTCCCTCTACACTGTCCCATCAAACACTCCCAGGGCAGGTACAGCACGGGTTAGATACAGAGTAAAGCTCCCTCTACACTGTCCCATCAAACACTCCCAGGGCAGGTACAGCACGGGGTTAGATTCAGGTAAAGCTCCTCTACACTGTCCCATCAAACACTCCCAGGGCAGGTACAGCACGGGTTAGATACAGAGTAAAGCTCCCTCTACACTGTCCCATCAAACACTCCAGGGCAGGTACAGCACGGGTTAGATACAGGATAAAGCTCCCTCTACACTGTCCCATCAAACACTCCCAGGGCAGGTACAGCACGGGTTAGATACAGAGTAAAGCTCCCTCTACACTGTCCCATCAAACACTCCCAGGGCAGGTACAGCACGGGTTAGATACAGAGTAAAGCTCCCTCTACACTGTCCCATCAAACACTCCCAGGGCAGGTACAGCACGGGTTAGATACAGAGTAAAGCTCCCTCTACACTGTCCCATCAAACACTCCCAGGGCAGGTACAGCACGGGTTAGATACAGAGTAAAGCTCCCTCTACACTGTCCCATCAAACACTCCCAGGGCAGGTACAGCACGGGTTAGATACAGAGTAAAGCTCCCTCTACACTGTCCCATCAAACACTCCCAGGGCAGGTACAGCACTGGTTAGATACAGAGTAAAGCTCCCTCTACACTGTCCCATCAAACACTCCAGGGCAGGTACAGCACGGGTTAGATACAGAGTAAAGCTCCCTCTACACTGTCCCATCAAACACTCCCAGGGCAGGTACAGCACGGGTTAGATACAGAGTAAAGCTCCCTCTACACTGTCCCATCAAACACTCCCAGGGCAGGTACAGCACGGGTTAGATACAGAGTAAAGCTCCCTCTACACTGTCCCATCAAACACTCCAGGGCAGGTACAGCACGGGTTAGATACAGAGTAAAGCTCCCTCTACACTGTCCCATCAAACACTCCCAGGGCAGGTACAGCACGGGTTAGATACAGAGTAAAGCTCCCTCTACACTGTCCCATCAAACACTCCCAGGGCAGGTACAGCACGGGTTAGATACAGAGTAAAGCTCCCTCTACACTGTCCCATCAAACACTCCCAGGGCAGGTACAGCACGGGTTAGATACAGAGTAAAGCTCCCTCTACACTGTCCCATCAAACACTCCCAGGGCAGGTACAGCACGGGTTAGATACAGAGTAAAGCTCCCTCTACACTGTCCCATCAAACACTCCCAGGGCAGGTACAGCACGGGTTAGATACAGAGTAAAGCTCCCTCTACACTGTCCCATCAAACACTCCCAGGGCAGGTACAGCACGGGTTAGATACAGAGTAAAGCTCCCTCTACACTGTCCCATCAAACACTCCCAGGGCAGGTACAGCACGGGTTAGATACAGAGTAAAGCTCCCTCTACACTGTCCCATCAAACACTCCCAGGGCAGGTACAGCACGGGTTAGATACAGAGTAAAGCTCCCTCTACACTGTCCCATCAAACACTCCCAGGGCAGGTACAGCACGGGTTAGATACAGAGTAAAGCTCCCTCTACACTGTCCCATCAAACACTCCCAGGGCAGGTACAGCACGGGTTAGATACAGAGTAAAGCTCCCTCTACACTGTCCCATCAAACACTCCCAGGGCAGGTACAGCACGGTTAGATACAGAGTAAAGCTCCCTCTACACTGTCCCATCAAACACTCCCAGGGCAGGTACAGCACGGGTTAGATACAGAGTAAAGCTCCCTCTACACTGTCCCATCAAACACTCCCAGGGCAGGTACAGCACGGGTTAGATACAGAGTAAAGCTCCCTCTACACTGTCCCATCAAACACTCCCAGGGCAGGTACAGCACGGGTTAGATACAGAGTAAAGCTCCCTCTACACTGTCCCATCAAACACTCCCAGGGCAGGTACAGCACGGGTTAGATACAGAGTAAAGCTCCCTCTACACTGTCCCATCAAACACTCCCAGGGCAGGTACAGCACGGGTTAGATACAGAGTAAAGCTCCCTCTACACTGTCCCATCAAACACTCCCAGGGCAGGTACAGCACGGGTTAGATACAGAGTAAAGCTCCCTCTACACTGTCCCATCAAACACTCCCAGGGCAGGTACAGCACGGGTTAGATACAGAGTAAAGCTCCCTCTACACTGTCCCATCAAACACTCCCAGGGCAGGTACAGCACGGGTTAGATACAGAGTAAAGCTCCCTCTACACTGTCCCATCAAACACTCCAGGGCAGGTACAGCACGGTTAGATACAGAGTAAAGCTCCCTCTACACTGTCCCATCAAACACTCCCAGGGCAGGTACAGCACGGTTAGATACAGAGTAAAGCTCCCTCTACACTGTCCCATCAAACACTCCAGGGCAGGTACAGCACGGGTTAGATACAGAGTAAAGCTCCCTCTACACTGTCCCATCAAACACTCCAGGGCAGGTACAGCACGGGTTAGATACAGAGTAAAGCTCCCTCTACACTGTCCCATCAAACACTCCCAGGGCAGGTACAGCACGGGTTAGATACAGAGTAAAGCTCCCTCTACACTGTCCCATCAAACACTCCCAGGGCAGGTACAGCACGGGTTAGATACAGAGTAAAGCTCCCTCTACACTGTCCCATCAAACACTCCCAGGGCAGGTACAGCACGGGTTAGATACAGAGTAAAGCTCCCTCTACACTGTCCCATCAAACACTCCCAGGGCAGGTACAGCACGGGTTAGATACAGAGTAAAGCTCCCTCTACACTGTCCCATCAAACACTCCCAGGGCAGGTACAGCACGGGTTAGATACAGAGTAAAGCTCCCTCTACACTGTCCCATCAAACACTCCCAGGGCAGGTACAGCACGGGTTAGATACAGAGTAAAGCTCCCTCTACACTGTCCCATCAAACACTCCCAGGGCAGGTACAGCACGGGTTAGATACAGAGTAAAGCTCCCTCTACACTGTCCCATCAAACACTCCCAGGGCAGGTACAGCACGGGTTAGATACAGAGTAAAGCTCCCTCTACACTGTCCCATCAAACACTCCCAGGGCAGGTACAGCACGGTTAGATACAGAGTAAAGCTCCCTCTACACTGTCCCATCAAACACTCCCAGGGCAGGTACAGCACGGGTTAGATACAGAGTAAAGCTCCCTCTACACTGTCCCATCAAACACTCCCAGGGCAGGTACAGCACGGGTTAGATACAGAGTAAAGCTCCCTCTACACTGTCCCATCAAACACTCCCAGGGCAGGTACAGCACGGGTTAGATACAGAGTAAAGCTCCCTCTACACTGTCCCATCAAACACTCCCAGGGCAGGTACAGCACGGGTTAGATACAGAGTAAAGCTCCCTCTACACTGTCCCATCAAACACTCCCAGGGCAGGTACAGCACGGGTTAGATACAGAGTAAAGCTCCCTCTACACTGTCCCATCAAACACTCCCAGGGCAGGTACAGCACGGGTTAGATACAGAGTAAAGCTCCCTCTACACTGTCCCATCAAACACTCCCAGGGCAGGTACAGCACGGGTTAGATACAGAGTAAAGCTCCCTCTACACTGTCCCATCAAACACTCCCAGGGCAGGTACAGCACGGGTTAGATACAGAGTAAAGCTCCCTCTACACTGTCCCATCAAACACTCCCAGGGCAGGTACAGCACGGGTTAGATACAGAGTAAAGCTCCCTCTACACTGTCCCATCAAACACTCCCAGGGCAGGTACAGCACGGGTTAGATACAGAGTAAAGCTCCCTCTACACTGTCCCATCAAACACTCCCAGGGCAGGTACAGCACGGGTTAGATACAGAGTAAAGCTCCCTCTACACTGTCCCATCAAACACTCCCAGGGCAGGTACAGCACGGGTTAGATACAGAGTAAAGCTCCCTCTACACTGTCCCATCAAACACTCCCAGGGCAGGTACAGCACGGTTTAGATACAGAGTAAAGCTCCCTCTACACTGTCCCATCAAACACTCCCAGGGCAGGTACAGCACGGGTTAGATACAGAGTAAAGCTCCCTCTACACTGTCCCATCAAACACTCCCAGGGCAGGTACAGCACGGGTTAGATACAGAGTAAAGCTCCCTCTACACTGTCCCATCAAACACTCCAGGGCAGGTACAGCACGGGTTAGATACAGAGTAAAGCTCCCTCTACACTGTCCCATCAAACACTCCCAGGGCAGGTACAGCACGGGTTAGATACAGAGTAAAGCTCCCTCTACACTGTCCCATCAAACACTCCCAGGGCAGGTACAGCACGGGTTAGATACAGAGTAAAGCTCCCTCTACACTGTCCCATCAAACACTCCAGGGCAGGTACAGCACGGGTTAGATACAGAGTAAAGCTCCCTCTACACTGTCCCATCAAACACTCCCAGGGCAGGTACAGCACGGGTTAGATACAGAGTAAAGCTCCCTCTACACTGTCCCATCAAACACTCCCAGGGCAGGTACAGCACGGGTTAGATACAGAGTAAAGCTCCCTCTACACTGTCCCATCAAACACTCCCAGGGCAGGTACAGCACGGGTTAGATACAGAGTAAAGCTCCCTCTACACTGTCCCATCAAACACTCCCAGGGCAGGTACAGCACGGGTTAGATACAGAGTAAAGCTCCCTCTACACTGTCCCATCAAACACTCCCAGGGCAGGTACAGCACGGGTTAGATACAGAGTAAAGCTCCCTCTACACTGTCCCATCAAACACTCCCAGGGCAGGTACAGCACGGGTTAGATACAGAGTAAAGCTCCCTCTACACTGTCCCATCAAACACTCCCAGGGCAGGTACAGCACGGGTTAGATACAGAGTAAAGCTCCCTCTACACTGTCCCATCAAACACTCCCAGGGCAGGTACAGCACGGGTTAGATACAGAGTAAAGCTCCCTCTACACTGTCCCATCAAACACTCCCAGGGCAGGTACAGCACGGGTTAGATACAGAGTAAAGCTCCCTCTACACTGTCCCATCAAACACTCCCAGGGCAGGTACAGCACGGGTTAGATACAGAGTAAAGCTCCCTCTACACTGTCCCATCAAACACTCCCAGGGCAGGTACAGCACGGGTTAGATACAGAGTAAAGCTCCCTCTACACTGTCCCATCAAACACTCCCAGGGCAGGTACAGCACGGGTTAGATACAGAGTAAAGCTCCCTCTACACTGTCCCATCAAACACTCCCAGGGCAGGTACAGCACGGGTTAGATACAGAGTAAAGCTCCCTCTACACTGTCCCATCAAACACTCCCAAGGAAGGTACAGCACGGGTTAGATACACAGTAAAGCTCGCTCTACACGGTCCCATCAAACACTCCCAGGGTAGGTACAGTACGGGGTTAGATACAGAATAAAGCTTCCTCCACACTGTCCCATCAAACAATCCCAAGTCAGGTACAGCACGGGTTTAAAACAGCTTAAAACTCCCTCTACATTATCCCATCAAACACTCCCAGGGCAGGTCCAGCACGGGTTAGATACAGAGTAAAGCTCGCTCTATACTTTCCCATCAAACACTCCCAGTGCAGGTACAGCACGGGTTAGATACAGAGTAAAGCTCCCGCGACACTGTCCCATCAAACACTCCCACGGCAGGTACAGCACGGGTTTGATTCAGAGTAAAGCTCCCTCTGCACTGTCCCATCAAACACACCCAGGGAAGGTACAGCGCAGTTACATACAGAGTAAAGCTCCCTCTACACTGTCCCATCAAACACTCCCAGGGCAGGGACAGCACGGGACAGATACAGAGTAAAGCTCCCTCTACACTGTCCCATCAAACACTCCCCGGGCAGGTACAGCACGAGTTAGGTACAGAGTAAAACTCCATCGACACTGTCCCATCAAACACTCCCAGGGCTGGTACAGCACGGATTAGATACAGAGTAAAGCTCCCACTACACTGTCCCATCAAACACTCACAGGGCAGGTGCAGCACAGGTTAGATACAGAGTAAAGCTCCCTCTACACTGTACGATCAAACTCTCACAGGGCAGGTACAGCACGAGTTAGGTACAGAGTAAAACTCCATCGACACTATCCCATCAAACACTCCCAGGGCTGGTACAGCACGGATTAGATACAGAGTAAAGCTCCCACTACACTGTCCCATCAAACACTCACAGGGCAGGTACAGCACGGGTTAGATACAAAGTAAAGCTCCCTCTACACTGACCCATCAAACACACCCAGGGCAGGTACAGCATGGGTTAGATACAGAGTAAAGCTCGCTCTACATTATCCCATCAAACACTCCCAGGGCAGGTACAGCACGGGTTAGATACAGAGTAAAGCTCCCTCTACACTGTCCCATCAAACACTCACAGGGCAGGTACAGCACGGGTTAGATACAGAGTAAAGCTCCCTCTACACTGTCCCATCAAACACTCCAGGGCAGGTACAGCACGGGTTAGATACAGAGTAAAGCTCCCTCTACATTATCCCATCAAACACTCCCAGGGCAGGTACAGCACGGGTTAGATACACAGTAAATCTCCCTCTACACTGTCCCATCAAACCCTCCCAGGGTCGGTACAGCGCGGGTTAGATACAGAGTAAAGCTCGCTCTATACTGTCCCATCAAACACTCCCCGGGCAGGTACAGCACGGGTTAGATACAGAGTAAAACTCCATCGACACTGTCCCATCAAACACTCCCGGGGCAGGTACAGCACGGGTTAGATACAGAGTAAAGCTCCCTCTACACTGTCCCATCAAACACTCCCAGGGCAGGTACAGCACGGGTTAGATACAGAGTAAAGCTCCCTCTACACTGTCCCATCAAACACTCCCAGGGCAGGTACAGCACGGGTTAGATACACAGTAAATCTCCCTCTACACTGTCCCATCAAACCCTCCCAGGGTCGGTACAGCGCGGGTTAGATACAGAGTAAAGCTCGCTCTATACTGTCCCATCAAACACTCCGCGGGCAGGTACAGCATGGGTTGGATACAGAGTAATACTCCATCGACACTGTCCCATCAAACACTCCCGGGGCAGGTACAGCACGGGTTAAATACAGAGTAACGCTCCCTCTGCACTGTCCCATCAAACACTCCCAGGGCAGGTACAGCACGGGTTAGATACAGAGTAAAGCTCCCTCTATGCAGTCCCATCAAACACTCCCAGGGCAGTGCAGCCGGGGTTAGATACAGAGTAAAGCTCCCTCCACACTGTCCCATCAAACACTCCGAGGGCAGGTACAGCACGGGTTAGATACATAGTAAAACTCGCTCACTACTGTCCCATCAAACACTCCCTGGGAAGGTACAGCACGGGTTAGATACAGAGTAAAGCTCCCTCTATACTGTCCCAAAAAACACTCACAGGGCAGGTACAGCACGGGTTAGATACAAAGTAAAGCTCCCTCTACACTGTCCCATCAAACACTCCCAGGGCAGGTACAGCACGGGTTAGATGCAGAGTAAAGCTCGCTCTACACTGTCCCATCAAACACTCCCAGGGCAGGTACAGCACGGGTTAGATACAGAGTAAAGCTCCCTCTACACTGTCCCATCAAACACTCCCAGGGCAGGTACAGCACGGGTTAGATACAGAGTAAAGCTCCCTCTACATTGTCCCATGAAACACTCCCAGGGCAGGTACAGCACGGGTTAGATACAGAGTAAAGCTCCCTCTACACTGTCCCATCAAACATTCCCAGGACAGGTACACGGACATGTTACCGATACCTTCGCTTGATACCAAGGCTGGGAGAGGCACTCTGTAAGCTTTGGGAAGCTGGGGCTTGAGCACGAGAGTAACTAAAGGTGTGAGAACTGAAATACTCTTGAGTTAGGAAAGAGAAAAGGCCCAAAAATGGAGCAGTCATTAACAGGACATCAATTAGTCTCCTCTTATCTTGGAGAAATCAAGGATTCGACCCACGGTATGTTAGAAACAAAGTTAATCTATTTGACAGATATCAAAATATTAAACTCCAGCCAAGTTAGAGGGGTTATTAACATCAGCAGAAACAAACTCCAACTGTCAGAATGAACATGGTTCAGTCCTGGATAAGATTAACAGCAGCAATAACAGCAGAATCTAACCCCTGCAGTCAATTGTGAACTCGCTGGTGTCTCAGCAGCTGGGATGACTGAGTGAATCCCTTCCCACACTCGGAGCAGGTGAACGGCCTCTCCCCAGTGTGAACTCGCTGGTGTGTCACAAGATCCCTTGTGCTTTTAAAGCTCTTCTCACACTCAGAACATTTAAAAGGTCTCTTATCAGTGTGAACGCATTGCTGTGAAGTGAGGCTGGAGGAGTTAGTGAATCCCTTCCCACACTTGGAGCAGGTGAACGGCCTCTCCCCAGTGCGAACTCGCTGGTGTGTCAGCAGGTTGGATAACTGAGTGAATCCCTTCCCACACTCGGAGCAGATGAACGGACTCTCTCCGGTGTGAACTCGTCGATGAATTTCCAGCAGACACGGGTAGTTGAATCGCTTCCCACAGTCACCACATTTACACGGTTTCTCCCCGGTGTGACTGTGCTTGTGTCTCGACAGGCCAGAGGATCGGCTGAAGCCTCGTCCACACACAGAACACGTGTACGGTTTCTCCCCGCTCTGAACGGTGCTTTCTGCTTCCATGTTCAAAGATCCTGATGAATTGAGCGACTCTGTCAGATCTTGAAGTGATGTTTGGTTTGAGTTTCCAGTCTGCAAATCCTCCTCTTTGAACATCCTGCAAAATGAATTTCAAACAGGAAAAAGGGAGTGTGAGAGAGAACCCACAAAAACACAAAGGCAGTTTGTGAAATTGAGCTGAATGAATCTGGGAATTTGTGGGGCCGGCACCAGAAAAAAGTAACCATGAAATCTGCCGGATTATCGTAAAAATCCAACTGGTTCACTAATGTCCTTCAGGGAAGGGAACCCGCCACCCGGTCTGGGCCGACACAAGACTCTGGCCTCTATGGGAGGAGAGAGAGCGAGGTGGGAAGGGGAGGGGTGAAGGAGAGCGACTTTATACATCTGCAACTCGACTAGAATTTTGACAGCACCTCCGAAACACGCGACCTCCACCACCTAGAAGGACAAGGGCAGCAGGTGCATGGGAACACCATCACCTCCCAGTTCCCCTCCAAGTCACACACTATCCTGATTTGGGCGTATATCGCCGTTCCTTCATCGTCGCTGGGTGAAAATTCTGGAACTCCTCACCTAACAGCATTCTGAGAGTACCTTCACCACACGGACTGCAGAGGTTCAAGAAGAAGGCCCAGCATCATTTTCTCAACGGGCAACTGGGGACTGGCAATATATGCTGGCCTTGCTAGTGACACCCACATCGAATGAATTAAAAAATCTGTATATTTAAAATGGATTGAAAGCCTCTACAGAAATACTTGTTCCTAAAACAATAATCGTTTACACTGTACGGACAGTGTCTGTTTAGCAACTTAATCTCCCCTAGAATCCACCACCCTTCACAGTCCCACATTGGAAATTGTTGGGTCCCACTGGGCTCAGAAGTACTGGGGGTTAAACCCAGCAGATTCTCCCCCCTCTCCACTCCAGCTCAAACTGATGCAACAAGAAAGCCCTGCACAGGAGGCCAGGGAGCGAGTTCCACATCCACCGCCCACCCTGATGCTAACCGGCTCTGAATTGCTCCCGCTGCTGTATAAATGCAAGTTGTTGTGTTTCTTGTCTGGGGAAGGTGCTGCACCCTGGGGTTAATGGTGCCGGGGTCCTGGCCGCACGTCCGCCGGCTCTGACTTGGGGCCTGAGACCCGCACTCGGTGTTGCTGAGGGAATCCAACCCTGGGACTGCACATGGGGATTCTAACCCTGGGACTGTACATGGGGATTCCAACCCTGGGACTGTACATGGGGATTCTAACCCTGGGACTGTACATGGGGATTCTAACCCTGGGACTGTACATGGGGATTCTAACCCTGGGACTGTACATGGGGATTCTAACCCTGGGACTGTACATGGGGATTCTAACCCTGGGACTGTACATGGGGATTCTCACCCTGGGACTGTACAAGGGGGGCCCAGCTCTGGGGCTCTTCTGTTACAATTGTGTGGGATGTTAACCGTGTGCTCTGCTTTTACCAGCGCCTTCCAGAGAGATGGTGAGAAATCCGAAGTGTGGAGTGTCTGAATCAAATAACTGAGTTAATAATTTACACTCCCGGGCACTAGGACCCGGTTGGAAACAGACACTGAAGCCCCGCCCACTCTTTATTCCTCACCAAGATGACCGCGCATGCGCTTTGCTACTCACTGAATCAAGATGGCGGCCGTTATCCTGGGCTGTGACCGGAGGAAGCCCCGAAGCTGCAAACGCGGGACATTCAGGTTATTATTCGGGGCCTGCGGGCTGCACCAGTTGTTTATAAAACCTCTCCGCCCACCTGCCGGTGCATTACTCCGCTGCGTCCGCCCGCTTCTTGGTGATTATCCGGAACAGATCTGTGTCATCGCTGAAAGCGCGCTCTCTCCAATTACACGCACCGCGCATGCTCCAAACTGGGCGGGTCGTGCGCCTGCGCACTGGGCTCCTGTTGTCCCTGTGCGGCACATTCTCCCCCGCGGGGAATGCTGGGTAAAAGCCCCGCCATTGAAAGGCCCCATCAGTGAATCGAAGAACACTGAACCATGTTCATTCTGGCAGTTAGAGTGTGTTTCTGCTGATCTTAATAATCCCGATACCTGGGCTGGAGATTGATATTCTGTATAAATATTGAATAAATCAGCTTCGTTTCAAACTCACAGTGTGTCAAATATTTGATTTCTCCATGATCAGAGGAGACTAATTGATGTTCTGTTACTGACTGTTCCTTGTTTGGGCCTTTTCTTACTCTAACTTATATCATTTCTCACCTAATTCGCCTTCTCACTGAGTAGCACACTCACTATATCAATGCAATTTTTTTTTCTTTTCTTTTCTATCTCTTTTGTCATCCAGCGAGCTCTGGCTTTAGTTGGAATCATGGGAATGTACCCAAACCATCTCCTCTTTAAAGGCAGCCTGCCAATCTTTGATTCCAATTTACCCGGGCCAGATCCATTCTCAACTCACTGAAATTGGCCCTCCTCCAATTAAGTATTTTTACTCTAGATTGCTCCTTGTGCTTTTCCATAGCTAATCTGAAACTTATGATACTATTACTCACTGTTCCCTAAATGTTCCCCTACTGACACTTGTCCACTTGATCCACCTCATTCCCCAGAACCAGATCCAGCAATGTCTTGAAACATACTGATGAAGAAAGTTCTCCTGAACACACTTCAGAAATTCTTCCCCTTCTCTGCACTTTACACTATTACTATCCCAGTCAATGTTAGGATAGTTGAAGTCCCAATTATCGCTACTTTATAGATATTGCACCTCTCTATAAATTTCCTGCAAATTTGCTCCTCTATATCCTTCCCACGAGTTGGTGGCCAATAGAATACACCTAGTACTGTAATGGCACCACTATTGTTTCTCAACGCTAACCAAATAGATTCTGTCCTTGATGCCACCAGGACATGCTCTCTCTCCAGCACTGTAATATTCTCCTTAATCAATACTGCCACCCCATCTCCTTTCTTTCCCTCCCTATCTTTCCTGAACACCTTATATTCATGAATATTTAGTACCCAATCCTGCCCTTTTTGAGCAAGGTTTCCATTATCGCCACAACATCATATTCCCACGTGGCTATCTGCGCCTGCAGTTCACCAACCTTATTTACCACACTTTGTGCGTTTACACACATGCACTGTAAACCTGTCTTCGACCTTCTTGTATTCTCTCTTAGTCTGACCCCACCTATTACCTCACTCTGTCTTACTATAATGCTATCTGTCTCTCCCAATCCTTTGTTTCTCCTTTCTAATGCTACATCCTGGTGCCCATCCCCCTGCCAAATTAGTTTAAACTCTCCCCAACAGCACTAGCAACTCCGCCCACACGAGGATATTGGTCCTGGCTCTGTTGAGATGCAACCTGTCCGGCCTGTACAGGTCCCAGCTCCCCAGAACCAGTCCCAATGTCCCAGGAATCTAAAACCCTCTCTCCTGCACCATCGCTCCAGCCATGCATCCATTTGCTCTATCCTCCGATTTCTATACTCACTCGCTCGTGGCACCGGGAGTAATCCAGAGATTATTACCTTTGAAGTCCTGCTTTTTAATCTCTTTCCCAACTCCCTAAAATCTGCCTGCAGGACCTGATCCCTCTTTCGACCTATGTCATTGATATCGATATGGACCACGGCCTCTGGCTGTTGACCCTCCCCCCTCAGAATGTCCTGCTGCCGCTCAGTGACATCCTTGACTCTGGCACCAGGGAGGAAACATACCATCCTGGAATTACGTCTGCGGCTGCAGAAACCCCTGGCTGTACACCCCAGAGGAACCTTCGTCCTCACCCGTATTCAGTAACTTTGTTTGATAATGCCCCTGTGAAGTGGCTTAGGATGTTTTATGATTAAGGCGCTATATAAATGCTAGTTTTTGTTGTTGTTGAATGTTATTAAATGGCACTGGATTTGGTTATGCCGTGTAAGTGGTCCCTTGATTTGGTGTCTCAGTGTAAGTGGTCCCTGGGTTTGGTGTTGCAGTGTAAATGGTCCCTGGGTTTGGTGTCACTGTGTAAGTGGTCCCTGGGTTTGGTGTTGCAGTGCAAGTGGATCCTGGATTTTTTGTCTTAGTGTAAGTGGTCCCTGGGTTTGGTGTTGCAGTGTAAGCGGTCCCTGGATTTGGTGGCACTGTGTAAGTGGTCCCTGGGTTTGGTGTTGCAGTGTAAATGGTCCCTAGGTTTGGTGTTGCAGTGTAAGCGGTCCCTGGATTTGGTGGCACTGTGTAAGTGGTCCTGGGTTTGGTGTTGCAGTGTAAATGGTCCCTAGGTTTGGTGTTGCAGTGTAAGCGGTCCCTGGGTTTGGTGTTGCAGTGTAAATGGTCCCTAGGTTTGGTGTTGCGGTGTGAGTGGTTCTTGGATTTGGTGTCACGGTGTAAGTGGTCCCTGGGTTTGGTGTTGCAGTGTAAGTGGTCCCTGGGTTTGGTGTTGCAGTGTAAGTGGTCCCTGGATTTGGTGTCACAGTGTAAGTGGTTCCTCGATTTGGTGTCTAAGTGTAAGTGGTTCCTGGATTTGGTGTCTCAATGTAAGTGGTCCGTGGGTTTGGTGTTGCAGTGTAAGTGGTCCCTGGATTTGGTGTCTCAGTGTAAGTTGTCCATGGGTTTTATGTCAGAGCGTAAGTGGTCCCTGGATTTATTTACCTCTGTCCTAATATCTCCATATTTGTCTCTATGTTAAAGTTTGTTTGATAATGCTCCTGTGAAGTGTCTCAGGACCTTTTATTGTGTTAAAGGTGCTATATAAATACAAGTTTATGTTGTTGTTGGATGTTATTAACGACAGAATCCAACCACTGCTGACACTTGTGAACTCGCTGGTGAGTCAACTGGCTGGATTCCCGATTAAATCCCTCCCCACGCACAAACCAAGTGAACGGTCTCTCCCCTGTGGGAGTACGTTGCTGCTGATTCAGCAGATCCCTTGTGCTTTAAAGCTCTTCTCACAGTCAGATCAGTTCAAACAAAAGCAACATACTGCGGATGCTGCAAATCTGAAATCAAAATAGAAAGTACTCAGCAGGTCAGGCAGCATCTGTGGAGAGAGAAACAGAGTTAACGTTTCAGGTCGATGTCCTATCGTCAGAACATTTAAAAGGTCTCTTATCAGTACGAACAAGTTGATGTGAAGTGAGGTTGGTTGAACAAGTGAATCCCTTCCCACACACGGAGCAGGTAAAAGGAATTTTCAGAGGGTTGAGGGGCTGGAGGAGGTTACAGAGATAGGGAGGGGCGAGGCTATGGAGGGATTTGAAAACAAGGATGAGAATTTTTAAATCGAGGATGCGGTAAAACACCCCAAGGTGCTTCACAGGAGCGATATCAAACACAATGTGACACTGAGCCGCATAAGGGGATGTTAGGACAGATGACCAAAAGCTTGGTCGAAGAGGTAGGTTTTAAGGAGCGTCTTAAAGGAGGAGAGAGAGGCGGAGAGGTTTAGGGAGGGAATTCCGGAGCTTAGGACCCAGGCAGCTGAAGGCACGGCCGCCAATGGGGGAGCGATTAAAAGCGGGGATGCTCAAGAGGCCAGAATCGGAGGTGCGCAGATATCTCGGAGGGTTGGAGGGCAGAAGAGATTTGGATGAGCTGAAGTTTGTGGAGGGGGGAAGATGGGAGGCCGGCCAGGAGAGCATTGGAATAGTGGAGTCTGGAGGTAACAGAGCCACAGCTGAGGCTTTCAGCAGGAGATGGGCTGAAGCAGGAATGACCAGGGTCCATGTTTGGCAGGAAAATTGAGGAGAAGCGAATATAAACTAAATGATACAAGTTTAGTGGGGGTGCAGGAACAGAGAGACCTGGGAGTGTATGTAGACAAATCTTTGAAGGTGGTCGGACAAGTTGAGAAGGCTGTTAAAGAAGCCGATGAGATCCTAAACATTATAAGTAGCGGCACAGAGTACAAAAGCAAGGGAGTCAGGCCAAACCTTTATCAAACACTGGTTAAGCCTCAGCTGGAATATTTTGTTCAATTCTGGGCATCACAATTTAGGAAGGACGTCAAGATCTTCAAGAGGGTGCAGAGGAGATTTACTAGAATGGTTCTAGGGATGAGGGACTTCAGTTATGTGGAGAGACTCGAGAAGGTAAGAATTAGGAGCAGGAGTAGGCCACATGGTCCCTTGAGCCTGTTCCGCCTTTCGGTAAGATCATGGTTGATGTTGGACCTCAACTCCACTTTCCCGCCCGATCTCCATATCCCTTGATTCCCCGAGAGCCCAAAAATCTCTCGATCTCAGCCTTGAATATACTCAATGAGAAGCTGGGGTTGTTCTCCTTAGAGCAGAGAAGGTTAAGGGGAGATTTAATAGAGGTGTTCAAAATCATGGAGGGTTTTGATGCAGTAAATAGGAGAAACTGTTTCCAGTGGCAGAAAGGTCGGTAACCAAAGGACACAGATTTAAGGTAATTGGTAAAAGAATCAGAGGCGACATGAGGAGAATTTTTTTACGCAGCGAGTTGTGATCTGGAATGCACTGCCTGAAAGGGCGGTGGAAGCAACTTCAATAATAACATTCAAAAGAGAGTTGGATAAATACTTGAAGGAAAAATATTTTCAGGGCTCTGGGGAAAGAGCAGGGGTGTGGAACTAATCGGAGAGCTCGACCAAAGAGCCGGCACAGGCAGGACGGGCCGAGTTACCTCCTTCTGTGCTGTGTCATTCTCTGATTCTATGACGTGTCAGGTTCATGCGATTTAAGGAGTATCACAGGGTTTGTGTAAGAATTATCTCGTTTGGAGCCAACATGTCCAGGTTATGTAAATTGGGCATGTTCACACTGGAAAAGAGTTCGAGAGGTGATATGATTGCTGTTTTTAGGATTCTAAAGGGACCAGATAATGTCGAGCACCACAAGTTATTTCACCTTGTCCAGACAGTAGAACCAGAGGACACGGCCTGCGCTTGAAGGGGGTCAATTCAAACCCAATCTGCTGAAAGAGTATTTCAGTGAGTGAGTGGTCAATCTACGGGACAGGCTGCCTAGGGAGACAGTGGAAACAGTTAGTGTTGATTCATTCAAATGCAAATTAAATAGACATCATTCCTAGTATAACACTTGGGCACACAGTGTGTGAGTAATTAGAGGCATGACATGGAGTAAGTGCAGCGTGCTCGGGAGGAACAGGTGACTGTGGTCCTCTGGTTCCTAAAGCTCTCCACCACTGGGGTTTTCCTCACCTCATGTCTGGGTCTGTTGTAGACTCACTGATAGAGATTGATCGCTGTGATTAGTCAACAACTCCATTATCATTGTATCATGGGACTACCAGGATGGTGGAAAACCAATCAGATGAGAACTGAAATAATCCAGAGTAAGAAAGGAGAAACGGCCCAAAAATGGAAGAGTCATTAATTAGTGTCCTCTTATCATGGAGACATCACGGACTCGACACAAAGTGTGCTTGAAACAAATCGGTTTTATTCAACATTTAACCAGAATATTAAACTCCAGCCCAGTTACAGAGATTATTAAGATCAGCAGAAACAAACCCCAACTGACAGAAAGAACATGGTTCAGTCTGGGATGTGATTAACAGCATCAGTAACATAAAAATCCAACCCCTGCAGTCACTTGTGAACTCGCTGGTGTTTCAGTAGGTGGGATGATCGAGTGAATCCCTTCCCACACACAGAGCAGGAGAACGGTCTCTCCCCAGTGTGAACTCGCTGGTCTCTCAGCAGGTTGGATGAATGAGTGAATCCCTTCCCACACACAGAGCAGGAGAAAGGTCTCTCCCCAGTGTGAACTCGCTGGTGTTTCAGTAGGTGGGATGAATGAGTGAATCCCTTCCCACACACAGAGCAGGAGAAAGGTCTCTCGTCAGTGTGAACTCGCTGGTCTCTCAGCGGGTTGGATGAATGAGTGAATCCCTTCCCACACACGGAGCAGGTGAACGGCCTCTCCCCAGTGTGAACTCGCTGGTGTTTCAGTAGGTGGGATGACCGAATGAATCCCTTCCCACACTAGGAGCAGGTGAACGGCCTCTCCCCAGTGTGGCTGCGCCGAAGGGTTTCCAGCTGGGATGGGTAATTGAATCCCTTCCCACAGTCCCCACATTTCCACGGTTTCTCCGTGGTGCGGGTGTCCTTGTGTCTCTCCAGGTTGGACGATCAGTTGAAGCCTCGTCACACACAGAACTCGTGTACAGTTTCTCCCCGCTGTGAATGGTGCGATGTGCTTTCAGGCTGTGTAACTGGTTAAAGCTCTCTCCACTGTCAGTGCACTGGAACACTCTTGACGTGCTGTTTGGTTTGTGTTTCCCGTCTGCAAATCCTCTCCTTCTAATACCCTGTAAAAGGAGTTTACAAAACTCATCACTGTAAGTATAGGATAGAGATTCAGAACAGACAATTCCAGTGTTTATGGAACATTCTTTCCTCTCTTGTTCCCCCAAACATGTGGTCCAATCAAACTAAAAGACAAAATAAGCAACAAAGTCCCAACAAAGCAGAGGGAACCTTCCCGACTGAACCAGAATGTTGTTCCCAGTGTCTGTGAGACACTCTGTACCCTGAGGTGCCCACCGGTCACGGAAGGTATCAAGCGTACCGGTGGACACTGCATGCTCCCTCTCCAGGGCCACCCGGGCTCGGACAAGACCACGGGAGAGAGGCAGGCAGCCAGAGTGACCCCCCATGGGTCTCGCCCATCCTGGACCTACAAATTGCTGTTTTAGCCGGGCCCAAGAGCAGGTCCAGGAGAAGATCCTCCGACTTACCCACCCCCTCCGCACCGGGCGGCAAAGATTAGGAGCGTGGGGCTAAAGTCTGAGCAAAAGTTGAGGAGCAGCCCCTTTAGGTAACTCTCCAGGGGCTGCAGCCTCTCACACTGAATATATACCTGGCCCATCGACTCCTCGAGACCACAAACATCACATGCGGCCTGGGAGTGGGTGAAGGTGCTGAAAAAGCTGTTGCCCAGGATGCTCCATCTCCCGGGCACAGGGACCCTGAAGCCCCGCCCACTCACTGTTCCTTACTGACCATTGTATTATCAGTCCCCATGTGTCCTTACTGACCATTGTATTATCAGTCCCCATGTATCCTTACTGACCATTGTATTATCAGTCCCCATTTATTCTCACTGATCATTATATTATCAGTCTCCATGTATCCTTACTGACCACTGTACTATCAGTCCCTATGTATCCTTGTGGGCAATACGGTGGCATAGTGGTTAGCACTGTTGCCTTACAGCGGCAGGGACCCGGGGTCGAATCCGGCCTCGGGTGACTGTCTGTGTGGAGTTTGCACATTCTCCCCGTGTCTGCGTGGGTTTCCTCCGGGTGCTCCGGTTTCCTCCGGGTGCTCCGGTTTCCTCCCACAGTCCTAAAATGTGCGGGTTAGGTTGATTTGGCTATGATAAATTGACCCTTAGTGTTAGGGGGATTAAATATGTGGGGTTACGGGGATAGGGTGGGATATGTGTCGGTGCAGGCTCGATGGGCCGAAATAGCCTCTATCTGCACTGTGGGGATTCTGTGATTCCTTTACCAAGATGGCCGCACATGCGCCGCGATCCCCCCTTACCAAGATGGCGGCCAGTGACACCGCGCGGCCGAGCCTGTCACCGTGGGGCAAACACGGGGCCTGTGGGCTCTTAGTCGGGGCCTGAAGCCTACCCCAGGTGTTGATGGAGCTTCCCTGCTCCTCCCCTGGGCCCACAATCTCAAACCTCCACCGAGCCGCCTTTTCTGCCTCAATCCGTCTCCAGCACTCACACTGCGCCTGCGCACTGGGCTCCTGTGGTCATTGAGAGGGCACTTTCTGCCCCGCGGAGCGTTCTGGGTAAACTCAAATAATGAACCAAAATAAAATAGTCGGCCCATCGAGATTCCGGCCGGGGGGGGCAATGAATAAATTTAATAATTAAATTATTTAAAGAATTTAACAGTGCCCGGACCTGCAGTATGTACAATCTGCAAGATGGCCAAAATCAGGCCGTTTGCCAGTGAGCAGAATGGATGGTTAATTCCGCAACAAAACAGAAGTCAGCGGGTGGGTGAGACGGGACGTTTCTCGGACTGGCAGCAAGTGAGAATTAGTGTCCTGCAGGGATCTGTGCTGAGCCCACTTTTGTTCACCATAATTTGGACTCAGAAATTGGAGGTACATTGAAACAGGAGGAGGCTGTTCCACCATTCAATTAGATCATGGCTGATCTGTATCTTAACTTCTTCTACTCGCTTTGGTAAACCCTTAATACCCTAACCTGACAAATATCCATCAATCTCAGTTAATAGTCCCTCCAGCCCCAATCTCAATGGGGTGTTGTCGCAATTTGTGTGCTATCGCTAATAATGTGGACGACTGCACCAAAATACAGGAAAACATAAACAGACTTACAAACTGGGCAGATAAATGGGAAATTAATTTCAATATAGTGAAATGTGAAATGTTTCATTTTGGTAGGAGGAATATGGAGGCCAGATATTGCTTAGAAGGTAAGAAACTAAATAGGGTAGAGGAGCAAAGTGATCTGGTAATACAGACACATAAATCATTAACATTAGTTGTAATATAAACAGAGACATGGAATATAGAGCTGGGGTATTGGGCCGTGATGTGTTCACTTGTTCATCTTGTTGATTCTAAATCTTTGCCAATTATTTGATGTGATCTGTTTACTTGTACGTATTTTTTTAAATACACTTGCTGAGTGGATTCAAATTGAAATTGAAGCCAGGTTTGCAGGCGTGATGCTCTATTCACACATCGAAGGTGAGAGAGATGCTGTGGGACACACGCTCAGTCCAGTAGCTGAAAGTGATTAACAGACTGGGTTTTGTGTTTAGTGATCCCGGGCGTGTTACCGAGACCTTCCCTGGATACCAAGGCTAGGAGAGGCACTCTGGAAGGTATGGGGAACTGAGACTTGTCCATGAGAGTAACCGACGGTACAAGAACTGAAATAATCTCGAGTTAGAGAGGAGAAAAGGCCCAAAAATGGAGCAGTCGGTAACAAGACATCAATTAGTCTCCTCTTATCAAAGAACATAAGAAATAGGAGCAGGAGTAGGTCATATGACCCTTAGAGCCTTGCCCGCCAATCAGTAAGATCATGGCTGATCTTCTACCTCAACTCCACTTTCCTGCACCAACACCATATCCCTTGATTTACTTAATGTTCAAAAATCTATCGATCTCTATCTTGAATATACTCAAAGACCGAGCCTCCACAGCCCTCTGGGATAAATAATTCCAAAGATTCATCACCCTCCGAGTGAAGAAATTTCTCCTCATCTCAGTCCTAAATGGCCAAACCCTTATTCTGAGACTGTGACCCCAGGTTCTAGACTTCTCAGCCAGGGGAAACATCCTCTCTGCATCTACCCTGTCAAGTCCTGTAAGAATTTTGTAAATTTCAATGAGATCAACTCTCATTCTTCTAAAGTCTAATCTCAGACACATCAAATATCGACACACTGTGTTATTATAAATATCAAAATATTAAACTCCAGCCCAGTTATAGGGGTTATTAACATCACCAGAAACAACCTCCGAATGTCACAATGTACATGGTTCAGTCCTGGATGTGATTAACAGCAGGAATAACAGCAGAATTCAACCCCTGCAGTCACTTGTGAACTCGCTGGTGTCTCAGCAGGTTGGATGACCGAGTGAATCCCTTCCCACACTCAGAGCAGGTGAACGGCCTCTCCCCAGTGTGAACTCGCTGGTGTGTCAGCAGGCTGGATGCTTCAGTGAATCGTTTCCCACACACGGAGCAAGGGAACGGCCTCTCCCCGGTGTGAACTCGCTGGTGTGTTAGCAGGTGGGATGACTGAATGAATCCCTTCCCACACTCAGAGCAGGTGAACGGCCTCTCCCCGGTGTGAGTACGTTGGTGTGCTGTGAGGCCAGATGACTGAGAGAATCCCAGCCCACATTCAGAGCAGGTGAACGGCCTCTCCCCAGTGTGAACTCGCTGGTGAGTTAGAAGGTGGGATGACCGAGTGAATCCCTTCCCACACATGGAGCAGTTGAACGGCCTCTCCCCAGTGTGAACTCGCTGGTGTTTCAGCAGGTCGGATGACTGAGTGAATCCCTTCCCACACTCAGAGCAGGTGAACGGTCTCTCCCCGGTGTGACTGCGATGATGAATTTCCAGCTGAGACGGGGAACTGAATCCCTTCCCACATTTCCCACATTTCCACGGTTTCTCCGTGGTGCGGGTGTCCTTGTGTCTCTCCAGGTTGGACGATCAGTTGAAACCTTGTCCACACACAGAACTCGTGTATGGTTTCTCCCCGCTGTGAATGGTGCAATGTTTTTTCAGGCTGTGTAACTGGTTAAAGCTCTTTCCACAGTAGGTGCACTGGAACACTCTCACTCGGGTGTGTGTGTCTCGATGCTTTTCCAGTCACACTGATGTTTGAAATCTTTTCCCACAGACAGAACAGACAAACATTTATCCTTCCACATTCAAAGGCCGATGATATTCAGGTCCTGAGGAATGGAGTGACTCTGTCAGATCTTGACATGATGTTTGGTTTAAGTTTCCCGTCTGCAAATCCTCCCCTTCCAATACCCTGTAAAAAGAGTTTACAAAAGTCATCACTGTAAGTACAGGACAGAAATTCAGAACAGACAATTCTAGTTTCTATGGAACATTCTTTCCTCTCTTGTTCCCCAAAGCTGTAAATCCCCGTCCCACACACTCTCCCTCCTCCCTGTGCTGAAATCCAAACCAATCGCACTTACTTCAAACTTTTTTCCTCTATTCCCAGTTTTCTGAGTGCCACAACTCTGCGTTCAGTTCGACACTAACTGGTTCCACTCTTTCCCTCTCCTGCCCTGAAGGTGATTCCTCTGACTGGTTTCATTCCTGCACTAACTTGTTCTGTGTCTCCGCTGAAGGTGCTGACTCTGGCTGGGTTCAGTTGTGCAATAACTGGTTCCTTCTCTCCCTCTCCTGCCCTGAAGGTGCTGACTCTGGCTGGGTTTATTTCTGCATGAACTGCTTCCTCTCCCTCCTTTGAAGGTGCTGACTCTGGCTGGGTTCAGTTCTACAATCGCTGGGTTCTCCTGTAGAAGAGGTAAGGTCAGTTACGGTCTGAGAATTGATGGTGTGGTGTTCAGTAGTGGGGTCATGGTCCAGGGGAGGCAGGAGGAGTTGTGTCTCTTCACACAAAGGGTTAATCATAGTAACAACCGTGTTTTGCAAACCGACTTGAGGTGATCAGCTGAAGAAACTAATATAACAATGCATTGTCTTTACATTGTCATTATGTTGAATTTAGCCTGTGTGTTAAATCGGTAAGTATGATTCTTTCCAGACCCACCCAAACCCATCTCCATTTCTCCTTACTTACAGACACTCCCTGACCAGTCTTCATTTCTCCTCCATTTACAGACGCTCCCTGACTAGTCTCCATTTCTCGTCATTTTCAGATGCTCCCTGACCAGTCACCATTTCTCCTCCATTTACAGACGCTCCCTGACCACTCTCCATTTACAGATGCTCCCTGACCACTCTCCATTTCTCCTCCAATTACAGACGCTCCCTGACGACTCTCCATTTACAGACGCTCCCTGACCAGTCTCCATTCCTCCTCAATTTACAGACGCTCCCTGACCAATCCCCATTCCTCCTCCATTTACAGATGCTCCCTGACCAGTCACCATTCTCCTCCATTTACAGACGCTCCCTGACAAGTCTCCATTTCTCATCATTTTCAGACGCTCCCTGACCAGTCACCATTTCTCCTCAATTACAGACGCTCCCTGACCAGTCTTCATTTCTCCTCCATTTACAGACGCTCCCTGACCACTCTCCATTTTTCCTCCATTTACAGACGCTCCCTGACCAGTCACCATTTCTCCTCCATTTACAGATGCTACCTGACTAGTCTCCATTTCTCCTCATTTACAGACACTCCCTGAGCAGTCTCCCATTCTCCTCATTTACAGACGCTCCCTGACCACTCTCAGTTTCTCCTCATTTACAGACGCTCCCTGACCAGTCCCCATTTCTCCTCCATTTACAGACTCTCCCTGACTACTCTCCATTTCTCCTCCATTACAGACGCTCCCTGACCACTCTCCATTTCTCCTCCATTACAGACGCTCCCTGACCACTCTCCATTTCTCCTCCATTTACAGACGCTCCCTGAACAGTCTTCCTTTCTCCTCATTTACAGACGCTCCCTGACCACTCTCCATTTCTTCTCCATTTACAGATGCTCCCTGACCACTCCATTTCTCCTCCATTTACAGACGCTCCCTGACCACTCTCCATTTCTCCTCCATTTACAGATGCTCCCTGAACAGTCTCCCTTTCTCCTCATTTACAGACGCTCCCTGACCACTCTCCATTTCTCCTCCATTTACAGATGCTCCCTGACCACTCCATTTCTCCTCCATTTACAGACGCTCCCTGACCAGTCTCCATTTCTCCTCCATTTACAGACGCTCCCTGACCAGTCACCATTTCTCCTCCATTTACAGACGCTCCCTAACCAGTCCCTATTCCTCCTCCATTTACAGACGCTCCCTGACCAGTCCCCATTCCTCCTCCATTTACAGACGCTCCCTGACCAGTCCCCATTCCGCCTCCATTTTCAGACGCTCCCTGACCAGTCCCCATTTCTTCTCCATTTACAGACGCTCCCTGACCTTCTCCATTTCTCCTCCATTTACAGACGTTCCCTGACTCGCTGGGGATTTCCCAGCACTTCCTGGTTGTCCCGGAGTTTGGGTCTTAAACTGGCGGGTAGTTGTGGGGAGGCGGATAATGTGGAGTGTTTTAATAATGGGGCCGGGCCTGGGGCCGCACTCGGGGTGTGAGCAGCCCGCGTTCCCCCGAGGTTTATTAACCCGCTCCCTGAGCTCTCTCACCTGATGTGTCAGCGGCTGCTGCCGAGATCCGCGCATGCTCAGCTCACACTGCCCGGGTGATTGACGGGATCTCCGGACCAATAGGAAGAGTGGGGCGGGGCTGGAGGACTGAGCGGTCAGCTGGTCCTCCAACCAATCGGAGCGTGTGAGGTGCGGGGCTTGCGGCATCCAGTGGGCGGGGATGAGCCCGGATCTCCCTCATTGGCTGAAACTCTGCATCATTTTCAAACCTGATTTCTCTCAAACTCCAGGAGAAAACTGGACCTTTCTGTTGTGGCTTTGAACAGATGGAACCCTGTGGGGTGGAGCAAACATTGCAACATTTGGCAGAGAAACGTGAAGAGGACGGTGAATGACTTCAGTGTGAATACATGGGTTAGCAGATAAAACAGGTCGATGTCAGATGAAATTTAACATAGAGATATGTGAAGTGATACATTTTGGGAGGAAGAATGAGAGGAAACGTACATTGACACGGTGGCATAGTGGTTAGCACTGTTGCCTCACAGCGCCAGGGACCCGGGTTCGAATCTGGCCACGGGTGACTGTCTGTGTGGGGTTTGCACATTCTCCCTGTGTCTGCGTGGGTTTCCTCCGGGTGCTCCGGTTTCCTCCCACAGTCCAAATATGTGCGGGTTAGGTTGATTTGGCTATGATAAATTGACCCTTAGTGTTAGGGGGATTAAATACGTGGGGTTACGGGGATAGGGTGGGATATGTGTGTTGGTGCAGGCTCGATGGGCCGAAATGGCCTTTATCTGCACTGTGGTAAGAAACGGCCTGCGGGAGCAGAGTAATGGACCGGCGGGTGGGCGGGTACGCTTCATAAACAATTGATGTAGGCCGCAGGCACCGAATAATAACCTGAAGTTCCCGCATTTGCAGCTTCGGGGCTTCTCCCGGTCACAAGCCGAGGCTAACGGCCGCCATCTTTGTGCAGGGAAGCGGGAGGGTTCCGCGCGCCGCCATCTTGATTCAGTGAGCAGCCAAGCCGATTAGCGGCCATCTTCGTGCAGGAGCAAAACGTGGCGGGGTTTCAGTGTCCGGGAGAGTAAATCATTGATAGAGTTATTGGATTCAGACTCTCCACACCTCGGATTTCTCACCATCTCTCCTGAAGGCGCTGGTAAAAGCAGAGCATATGTTTAACATCCAACACAATTGTAACAGAAGAGCCCCAGAGCTGGGCTCCCCATGTACAGTCCCAGGATAGGAATCCCCATGTACAGTCCCAGGGTGGGAATCCCCATGTACAGTCCCAGGGATGAAATCCCCATCTACAGTCCCAGGGTTAGAATCCCCATGTACAGTCCCAGGGTCAGAATCCCCATGTACAGTCCCAGGGTTAGAATCCCCATGTACAGTCCCAGGGTTGGAATCCCCATGTACAGTCCCAGGGTTGGAATCCCCATGTACAGTCCCAGGGTGGAATCCCCATGTACAGTCCCAGGGTTAGAATCCCCATGTACAGTCCCAGGGTTAGAATCCCCATGTACAGCCCCAGGGTTAGAATCCCCATGTACAGTCCCTGGGTTAGAATCCCCATGTACAGTCCCAGGGTTAGAATCCCCATGTACAGTCCCTGGGTTAGAATCCCCATGTACAGTCCCAGGGTTAGAATCCCCATGTACTGTCCCAGGGTTGGAATCCCCATGTACAGCCCCAGGGTTAGAATCCCCATGTACAGTCCCAGGGCTGGAATCCCCATCTACAGTCCCAGGGTTGGAATCCCCATGTACAGTCCCAGGGTTAGAATCCCCATGTACAGTCCCAGGGTTAGAATCCCCATGTACAGTCCCAGGGCTGGAATCCCCATCTACAGTCCCAGGGTTGGAATCCCATTGTACAGTCCCAGGGTCAGAATCCCCATGTACAGTCCCAGGGTTAGAATCCCCATGTACAGTCCCAGGGTTAGAATCCCCATGTACAGTCCCAGGGTTAGAATCCCCATGTACAGTTCCAGGGTTAGAATCCCCATGTACAGTCCCAGGGTTAGAATCCCCATGTACAGTCCCAGGGTTGGAATCCCCATGTACAGTCCCAGGGTTAGAATCCCCATGTACAGTCCCAGGGTTAGAATCCCCATGTACAGTCCCAGGGTTGGAATTCCCATGTACAGACCCAGTTTTGAGATTTTCTAATGATCCCAGCTGCAGCAGTTTTTGGGGGAGAGAGTTCCAGATTTCCAGTACCCTTTGTGTGAAGAAGTGCTTCCTGACATCACCCCTGAACGGCCTGGCTCTGATTTGAAGGTTATGTCCCCCTTGCTGTGGACTCCCCCACCAGAGGAAATAGTTTCTCTCTGTTTACCCGATCAACTCCTTTAATCATCTTAAACACCTCAATTAGATCACCGCTTAATCTTCTATATTGAAGGGAGTAGACGCCTAGTCTATGCAACCTGTCTTCATAATTTACAAAAGTCATCACTGTCGGTACAGGATAGAAATTCTGAACAGACAGTTCTAGTTTCTCTGGAACATTCTTTCCTCTCTTGCCCCTCCTAATCTGTAAATCCCCCGTCCCACACACTCCCCCTCCTCGCCACATCCTCGCTGTTTGAAATCCAGATTCATCGCAGGCTCGGATTTTTCTCCCTTTCTCTCCTGAAGGTGCTGTGTGATGGTGGGGTTCGGCCCCAGTCACTGTTTGTCCTCCAGTACCTTGCCGAGTGGTAATTCTGAGCTGTGAGCCTATACTGAAGGTGCTGTGTGATGGTGGGGTTCGGCTCCAGTCACTGTTTGTCCTCCAGTACCTTGCCGAGTGGTAATTCTGAGCTGTGAGCCTATACTGAAGGTGCTGTGTGATGGTGGGGTTCGGCCCCAGTCACTGTTTTCCCTCCAGTACCTTGCCGAGTGGTAATTCTGAGCTGTGAGCCTGTACTGAACGTGTTGTGTGATGGTGGGGTTCGGTCCTGTCACTGTTTTCCCTCCAGTACCTTGCCGAGTGGTAATTCTGAGCTGTGAGCCTGTACTGAACATGTTGTGTGATGGTGGGGTTCGGCCCCAGTCACTGTTTGCCCTCCAGTACCTTGCCGAGTGGTAATTCTGAGCTGTGAGCCTGTACTGAAGGTGCTGTGTGATGGTGGGGTTCGGCCCCAGTCACTGTTTACCCTCCAGTACCTTGCCGAGTGGTAATTCTGAGGTTTGAGCCGATACTATGAGCTGCCAGCACTTCGACCATGGGGAGCAGCACAGCTGCCGTCCCTGGCTGATTCTGTCTGGCGAAGCTGAGGCCAATGGTAGCACACCAACAACAACTCGCATTTACATAGCGCCTTTAATGTAGTAAAACGTTCCAAGGCCCTTCACAAGAGCGAAATCCGTCAAAAACTGACTCCGAGACAAAGAAGGAGAGATTCGGACAGGTGACCAAAGACTTGGTCAAAGATCTTGGGGCCGAGGTAACTGAAGGCACGGCTGCCAATGGTGGAGCCTAGGGAGTGGGGATTGTACAAGAGGCCCAAGTGGGAAGAACGCAGATTTCATAGAATCACAGAATGATACATAAGAGGTTATTTCACTAAATTAGGGCTCATGGGGTTGGGGTAAAATATCAGCATGGATTGAGGATTGGTTAACGGGCAGAAAACAGAGAGTAGGGATAAACGGGTCACTTTCGGGTTGGCAGGCTGTAACTAGTCGGGTACAGCAAGGATCAGTGCTTGGGCCTCAGCTATTTACAATCTGTATCAATGACTTCGATGAGGGGACCGAGTGAAATGTATCCAAGTTTGCTGACGATACAAAGCTCGGTGGCACAGTAAGCTGTGAGGAGGACACAAAGAGCCTGCAATGGGATATAGACAGGTTACGTGAGTGGGCAAGAACATGGCAGATGTGGAGAAATGTGAAGTTATCCACTTTGGTGGGAAAAATAGAAAAGCAGAATATTTTTTAAATGGTGAGAGACTGGGAAATGTTGGTGTTCAGAGGGACCTGCGTGTCCTTGTACACGAATCACAGAAAGTTAACATGCAGGTACAGCAAGCAAATGGTAAGTTAGCCTTTATTACAAATGCATTGGGGTATAAGAGTAAAGAATTCTTCCTGCAATTATAAAGGGCCTTGGTGAGACCACACCTGGAGTACTGTGGACAGTTCTGGTACTCTCAGAATGCTGTTAGGTGAGGAGTTCCAGGATTTTCACCCAGCGACGATGTAGGAACGGCGATATATGCCCAAGTCAGGATAGTGTGTGACTTGGAGGGGAACTGGGAGGTGATGGTGTTCCCATGCACCTGCTGCCCTTGTCCTTCTAGGTGGTGGAGGTCGCGTGTTTGGGTGGTGCTGTCAAAGTTCTAGTCGAGTTGCAGATGTATAAAGTCGCTCTCCTTCACCCCTCCCCCTCCCACCTCACTCTCTCTCCTTCCATAGAGGCCAGAGTCTTGTGTCGGCCCAGACCGGGTGGCAGGTTCCCTTCCCTGAAGGATATTAGTGAACCAGTTGGGTTTTTACGACAATCCGGCAGCTTTCATGGTCACTTTTTTCTAGTGCCGGCCCCACAAATTCCCAGTTTCATTCAGCTCAATTTCACAACCTGCCTTTGTGTTTTTGTGGGTTCTCTCTCACCCTCCCTTTTTCCTGTTTTAAATTCATTTTACAGGGTGTTCGAAGGGGAGGATTTGCAGACGGGAAACTCAAACCAAACATCACTTCAAGATCTGACAGAGTCACTCGATTCATCAGGATCTTTGAGCATGGAAGCAGAAAGCACCGTTCAGAGCGGGGAGAAACCGTACACGTGTTCTGTGTGTGGACAAGGCTTCAGCCGATCCTCTGGCCTGTCGAGACACAAGCGCAGTCACACCGGGGAGAAACCGTGTAAATGTGGGGACTGTGGGAAGCGATTCAACTACCCGTGTGAGCTGGAAACTCATCGACGAGTTCACACCGGGGAGAGGCCGTTCACTTGCTCTGAGTGTGGAAAGGGATTCACTCTGTCATTCACCCTGCTGAGACACCAGCGAGTTCACACTGGGGAGAGGCCGTTCACTTGCTCTGAGTGTGGGAAGGGATTCACTCAGTCATCCCATCTGCTGCAGCACCAGCTGGTTCACACTGGGGAGAGGCCGTTCACTTGCTCTGAGTGTGGGAAGGGATTCACTCAGTCATCCCACCTGCTGAAACACCAGCGAGTTCACACTGACGAGAGACCTTTTCAATGCCCAGACTGCGGGAAGTGCTATAAATGTTCCGGGGAACTGACGTACCATCAACATCTTCACACTGACGAGAGGCCGTTCAGGTGCTCTCACTGCGAGACTGGGTTCAGGCAATCATCTCACCTCACTGTACACCAGCGCACTCACACTGGGGAGAGGCCGTTCACTTGCTCTGAGTGTGGGAAGGGATTCATTCAGTCATCCGACCTGCTAACACACCAGCGAGTTCACACTGGGGAGAGACCGTTCACCTGCTTTGAGTGTGGGAAGGGATTCACTCGGTCATCCAGCCTGCTGAGACACCAGCATGTTCACAAGTGACAGCAGAGGTTAGACTCTGATGTTATTGCTGCTGTTAATCACATCCAGGACTGAACCATGTTCATTCTGACAGGTGGGGTTTGTTTCTGCTGATGTTAATAACCCCTGTAACTGGGCTGGAGTTTAATATTCTGGATATGTCAAATAAATCAGCTTTGCTTCAATCACATTGTTGTGAATATTTGCTGTTCCCACCTGAGTGTTTAGCATCACCTGGCTGGAGCTCAGAAAGGACAATCTGGGGGGAGGATCGTACGGTGGGAACAGAACTACAGCCTGGACACAGTCCTTCAGGGCCACACTGAAAGGGGCAAACGGCACTTTGGTCTTTCTCGTCTCTCTTCACTGACAGCAAAGTCCCCGTGCAGGTTAATCTTGAGGCCTGTAAGGAATGTGTCCCAGCCGCTCTCTCCCATGGGTCAGAGCTCCTGGGCACGGAACAGAAGGCTCCTTTACAACTGTGTTCAGAATCAGGAAGAACAACGGTGAATGCTGGAAACGTGCTGTCAAATCAGAGATTGGTGTCAAACTGCGATCTGTTCCTGACTGAAAGTGAAACGGCAGGGTTAAGTTTCCAGTCTAAAAATGACTGGTAATTATTCCATGAAGATTTAATATGTGTATGTGAGACAGTCCTTTTGCGAATCACCTTCAATCAGTGCCCTCTGGTTATCGACCCTTCAGCCACTGGAAACAGTTTCTCTTTATTTACTCTATCGAAACCCTTCGTGATTTTAAACACCTCTCTCAAATCTCCTCTTGGGCTTCTCTGCTCGAAGGAGAACAACCGCAGGGGAGTCAAACTCATTTTCCAAGGTGGGCCTGACCTGATATCCTGGCACTAGATCCTGTCTCTGTTTATATTACACTAGACCCTGTCTCTGTTTATATTACACTAGACCCTGTCTCTTTGTTTATATTACACTAGACCCTGTCTCTGTTTATATTACACTAGGCCCTGTCTCTGTTTATATTACACTAGACCCTGTCTCTGTTTATATTACACTTGACCCTGTCTCTGTTTATTTTACACAAGACACTGTCTTTGTTTTATTACACTAGGCCCTGTCTCTGTTTAAATTACGCTAGACCCTGTCTCTGTTTATATTACACTAGGCCCTGTCTCTGTTTATATTACACTAGACTCTGTCTCTGTTTTATTACACTTGGCCCTGTCTCTGTTTATATTACGCTAGACCCTGTCTCTGTTTATATTGCACTAGACCCTGTCTCTGTTGATATTGTACTAGACCCTGTCTCTGTTTATATTACACTAGACCCTGTCTCTGTTTATATTGCACTAGACCCTGACTCTGTTTATATTACACTAGACCCTGTCTCTGTTTATATTACACTAGACCCTGTCTCTGTTTATCTTACACTAGACCCTGTCTCTGTTTTTATTACACTAGACTCTGTCTCTGTTTATATTACACTGGACCCTGTCTCTCTTTATATTACACTAGACCCTGTCTCTGTTTATATTACACTGGACCCTGTCTCTCTTTATATTACACTCGACCCTGTCTCTGTTTATATTACACTCGGCCCTGTCACTGTTTATATTACACTAGACCCTGTCTCTGTTTATATTACACTCGACCCTGTCTCTGTTTATATTACACTAGACCCTGTCTCTGTTTATATTACACTCGACCCTGTCTCTGTTTACATTACACTAGACCCTGTCTGTTTATATTACACGAGACCCTGTCTCTGTTAATATTACACTAGACCCTGTCTCTGTTTATATTACACTAGACCCTGTCTCAGATATTATTGTACTGGACCCTGTCTCACTTTATATTATGATGCGGAGATGCCGGTGTTGGACTGGGGTGGACAAAATTGAGAGGTCGCACAACACCAGGTTATAGTCCAACAGTTTTATTTGAAATCACAAGCTTTCGGAGCTATCGATCGCCCCTTCCTCAGGTGAAGTAAAGAAATACAGAATCGCCAAAGCATATATAGATAGAGAACAATGCATGTGTACCTTACAATTGCAGACAACTAAATTAAATCATCCTGACTATCTGCCGAGGTTTGATAAAGTTAATCAGGTCAGCCAGGAAGGTACCACATCAAAGACATAGCAAGATACAACTGAGACAATGAGGTGGAGTCGCAGGGGGTCTAACGTGTCAAAAGCTGCCGTCTGTATGTAAAACGAAAAGCTTTAAAATTTTTACTTTTTTACTGGGAAAATTTTTACTTTTTTACTGGGAATCACATCTGTGAACAAGCCAACGACGACTCGAGTCCGGATCACGTCATGTATCGTGACATAAACCCAAGATCCCGGTTGAGACCATCCTCATGAGTGCGGAACTTGGCTATCAGTTTCTGCTCGATGATTTTGCGTTGTCGTGTGTTCCTAAGGCCGCCTTGGAGAACGCTTACCCGCAGATCCGAGGCTGAATGTCCTTGACTGCTGAAGTGTTCCCCAACTGGGAGGGAACACTCCTGCCTGGTGATTGTTGCGCGGTGCCCGTTCATACGTTGTCTCAGTGTCTGCATGGTCTCGCCGATGTACCATGCCGCGGTGCATTCTTTCCTGCAACGTATGAGGTAGACAACGTTGGCCGAGTCACATGAGTATGTACCATGTACCTGGTGGGTAGTGTCCTCACGTGTGATGATGGTATCTGTGTTGATGATCTGGCATGTCTTGCAGAGGTTGCTGTGGCAGGGTTGTGTGGTGTCGTGGTCGCTGTTATCCTGAAAGCTGAGTAATTTGCTGCGAACGATGGTACTTCTGAGGTTAGGCGGCTGTTTGAAGGCAAGTAGTGGAGGCGTGGGGATGGCCTTAGCGAGGTGTTTGTCGTCATCGATGACATGTTGAAGGCTGCAAAGAACATGGCGTAGTTTCTCCGCTCCGGGGAAGTACTGGACGACGTAGGGTACCCTGTTGGTTGTGTCCCGTGTTTGCCTTATGAGGAGATCTATGCGATTTTTCGCTGTGGCCCGTCGGAACTGTCGATCGATGAGTCGAGCGTCATATCCCGTTCTTACGAGGGTGTTTTTCAGCGTCCGTAGGTGTCCATCGCGTTCCTCCTCGTCTGAGCAGATCCTGTGTATTCGCAGAGCTTGTCCATAGGGGATGGCTTCTTTAACGTGGTTAGGGTGGAAGCTGGAGAAGTGGAGCATCGTGAGGTTGTCCGTGGGCTTGCGGTAGAGTGAAGTGCTGAGGTGTCCGTCTTTGATGGAGATTCGTGTGTCCAGGAATGAAACCGATTCTGAGGAGTAGTCCATGGTGAGTTTGATGGTGGGATGGAACTTGTTTATGTTATCGTGTAGTCTTTTCAGTGATCCTTCGCCATGGGTCCAAAGGAAGAAATGTTGTCGATGTATCTGGTGTACAGCGTTGGCTGGAGGTCCTGTGCAGCGAAGAAGTCTTGCTCGAACTTGTGCATGAAGATGTTGGCGTATTGGGGTGCGAATTTGGTCCCCATGGCTGTTCCGTGTGTTTGGGTAAAAAAATGGTTGTCGAAGGTGAAGACATTGTGGTCAAGGATGAAGCGGATGAGTTGTAGGATGGCGTCTGGAGATTGGCTGTTGTTGGTGTTGAGTACTGAGGCTGTCGCAGCGATGCCGTCATCGTGGGGGATACTGGTGTAGAGTGCCGATACGTCCATCGTGGCGAGGAGTGTTCCTGGTTCAACTGGTCCGTGGGTGCTGAGTTTCTGTAAGAAGTCTGTAGTGTCGCGACAGAAGCTGGGGGTTCCCTGTACGATGGGTTTCAGAATGCCCTCGACGTATCCAGAGAGGTTCTCACACAGGGTTCCGTTGCCTGATACGATAGGACGTCCGGACGTGTTGGCTTTGTGTATCTTTGGGAGGTAGTAGAAGTCTCCCACGCGGGGAGTACGTGGGATGAGAGCGCGTAGGATGTTTTGAAGGTCTGGATCGAAGGTCTTGATCAGTCTATTGAGTTAGCGGGTGTGTTCTTTGGTCGGATCTGCGGGTAGCTGTCTGTAGTGTTCCTGGTTGTCCAGTTGTCGGTATGCTTCTTTACAATAGTTCATTACACTACACACTGTCTCTGTTTATATTACACTAGACCCTGTCTCTGTTTATATCACTCTAGACCCTGGCTCTGTTTATATCACACTAAACCCTGTCTCTGATTATATTACATTAGACCCTGTCTCTGTTTGTACCACACTAGACACTGTCTCTGTTTATATTACACGAGACCCTGTGTCTGACTATATTACACGAGACCCTGTCTCTGTTTATATTACACTAGACCCTATCTCCGTTTATATCACACTGGACCCTGTCTCTGTTTATAATACACTAGAACCTGTCTTTGTTTATATTACACTAGACCCTGTCTCTGTTTATATTACACTAGACCCTGTCTCTGTTTATATTACACTAACCCCTGTCTGTGTTTATATTACACTAGACCCTGTCTCTGTTTATGTTACACTAGACCCTGTCGCTGTTTGTGTTACACTAGACCCTGTCTCTGTTTATATTACACTGGACCCTGTCTCTGTTTATATTACACTCGACCCTGTCTCTCTTTATATTACACTAGACCCTGTCTCTGTTTATATTACACTAGACCCTGTCTCTGTTTATATTACACTCGACCCTGTCTCTGTTTATATTACACTCGACCCTGTCTCTGTTTATATTACACTCGACCCTGTCTCTCTTTATATTACACTAGACCCTGTCTCTGTTTATGTTACACTAGACCCTGTCTCTGTTTATATTACACTAGACCCTGTCACTGTTTATATTACACTAGACCCTGTCTCTGTTTATATTACACTAGACCCTGTCTCTGTTTATATTACACTAGACCCTGTCTCTGTTTATATTACACTAGACCCTGTCTCTGTTTATATTACACTAGACCCTGTCTCTGTTTATATTACACGAGACCCTTTCTCTCTTTATATTACACTCGACCCTGTCTCTGTTTATATTACACTAGACCCTGTCTCAGTTTATATTACACTAGACCCTGTCTCTGTTTATATTACACTAGACCCTGTCTCTGTTTATATTACACTAGACCCTGTCTCTGTTTCTATCAAACTAGACCCTGTCTTTGTTTATATTACACTGGACCCTGTCTCTGTTTATATTACACTAGATCCTGTCTCTGTTTATATTACACTAGATCCAGTCTCTGTTTATATTACACTAGACCCTGTCTCTGTTTATATTACACTAGACCCAGTCTCTGTTTATATTACACTAGACCCAGTCCCTGTTTATATTACACTAGACCCTGTCTCTGTTTATATTACACTAGACCCTGTCTCTGTTTCTATCAAACCAGACCCTGTCCCTGTTTATATTACACTAGACCCTGTCTCTGTTTATATTACACTCGACCCTGTCTCTGTTTATATTACACTAGACTCTGTTTCTATCAAACTAGACCCTGTCTCTGTTTATATTACACTAGACCCTGTCTCTGTTTATATTACACTAGACACTGTCTCTGTTTCTATCAAACTAGACCCTGTCTCTGTTTATATTACACTAGACCCTGTCTCTGTTTATATTACACTAAACCCTGTCTCTGTTTATATTACACTAGACCCTGTCCCTGTTTATTTTACACTAGACCCTGTCTCTGTTTATATTACACTAGATCCTGTCTCTGTTTATATTACACTCGACCCTGTCTCTGTTTATATTGCACTAGACCCTGTCTCTGTATATATTACACAAGACCCTGTCTCTGTGTATATTACACTAGACCCTGTCTCTGTTTATATTACACTAGACCCGGTCTCTGTTTATATTACACTAGACCCTGTCTCTGTTTATATTACACTAGACCCTGTCTCTGTTTCTATCAAACTAGACCCTGTCTCTGTTTATATTACACTGGACCCTGTCTCTGTTTATATTACACTCGAACCTGTCTCTGTTTATATTACACTAGACTCTGTTTCTATCAAACTAGACCCTGTCTCTGTTTATATTACACTAGACCCTGTCTCTGTTTATATTACACTAGACCCTGTCTCTGTTTCTATCAAGCTAGACCCTGTCTCTGTTTATATTACACTAGACCCTGTCTCTGTTTATATTACACTGGACCCTGTCTCTGTTTATATTACACTAGACCCTGTCCCTGTTTATTTTACACTAGACCCTGTCTCTGTTTATATTACACTAGATCCTGTCTCTGTTTATATTACACTAGACCCTGTCTCTGTTTATATTTCACGAGGCGCTGTCTCTGTTTATATTACACTACACCCAGTCTCTGTTTATATTTCACTAGGCCCTGTCTCTGTTTATATTACACTAGACCCTGTCTCTGTTTCTATCAAACTTGACCCTGTCTCTGTTTCTATCAAACTAGACCCTGTCTTTGTTTATATTACACTGGACCCTGTCTCTGTTTATATTACACTAGATCCTGTCTCTGTTTATATTACACTAGATCCAGTCTCTGTTTATATTACACTAGACCCTGTCTCTGTTTATATTACACTAGACCCTGTCTCTGTTTATATTACACTAGACCCAGTCTCTGTTTATATTACACTAGACCCTGTCTCTGTTTATATTACACTAGACCCTGTCTCTGTTTCTATCAAACTAGACCCTGTCCCTGTTTATATTACACTAGACCCTGTCTCTGTTTATATTACACTAGACCCTGTCTCTGTTTATATTACACTAGACTCTGTTTCTATCAAACTAGACCCTGTCTCTGTTTATATTACACTAGACCCTGTCTCTGTTTATATTACACTAGACCCTGTCTCTGTTTCTATCAAACTAGACCCTGTCTCTGTTTATATTACACTAGACCCTGTCTCTGTTTATATTACACTAAACCCTGTCTCTGTTTATATTACACTAGACCCTGTCCTGTTTATATTACACTAGACCCTGTCTCTGTTTATATTACACTAGACCCTGTCTCTGTTTATATTACACTAGACCCTGTCTCTGTTTATATTACACTAGACCCTGTCTCTGTTTATATTACACTAGACCCTGTCTCTGTTTATATTACACTAGACCCTGTCTCTGTTTATATTACACTAGACCCTGTCTCTGTTTATATTACACTAGACCCTGTCTCTGTTTATATTACACTAGACCCTGTCTCTGTTTATATTACACTAGACCCTGTCTCTGTTTATATTACACTAGACCCTGTCTCTGTTTATATTACACTAGACCCTGTCTCTGTTTATATTACACTAGACCCTGTCTCTGTTTATATTACACTAGACCCTGTCTCTGTTTATATTACACTAGACCCTGTCTCTGTTTATATTACACTAGACCCTGTCTCTGTTTATATTACACTAGACCCTGTCTCTGTTTATATTACACTAGACCCTGTCTCTGTTTATATTACACTAGACCCTGTCTCTGTTTATATTACACTAGACCCTGTCTCTGTTTCTATCAAACCTAGACCCTGTCTCTGTTTATATTACACTAGACCCTGTCTCTGTTTATATTACACTAGACCCTGTCTCTGTTTATATTACACTCGACCCTGTCTCTGTTTATATTACACTAGACTCTGTTTCTATCAAACTAGACCCTGTCTCTGTTTATATTACACTAGACCCTGTCTCTGTTTATATTACACTAGACCCTGTCTCTGTTTCTATCAAACTAGACCCTGTCTCTGTTTATATTACACTAGACCCTGTCTCTGTTTATATTACACTCGACCCTGTCTCTGTTTATATTGCACAAGACCCTGTCTCTGTGTATATTACACTAGACCCTGTCTCTGTTTATATTACACTAGACCCGGTCTCTGTTTATATTACACTAGACCCTGTCTCTGTTTATATTACACTAGACCCTGTCTCTGTTTCTATCAAACCAGACCCTGTCTCTGTTTATATTACACTAGACCCTGTCTCTGTTTATATTACACTCGAACCTGTCTCTGTTTATATTACACTAGACTCTGTTTCTATCAAACTAGACCCTGTCTCTGTTTATATTACACTAGACCCTGTCTCTGTTTATATTACACTAGACCCTGTCTCTGTTTCTATCAAGCTAGACCCTGTCTCTGTTTATATTACACTAGACCCTGTCTCTGTTTATATTACACTAGACCCTGTCTCTGTTTATATTACACTAGACGCTGTCCCTGTTTATTTTACACTAGACCCTGTCTCTGTTTATATTACACTAGATCCTGTCTCTGTTTATATTACACTAGACCCTGTCTCTGTTTATATTTCACGAGGCCCTGTCTCTGTTTATATTACACTACACCCAGTCTCTGTTTATATTTCACTAGGCCCTGTCTCTGTTTATATTACACTAGACCCTGTCTCTGTTTCTATCAAACTTGACCCTGTCACTGTTTATATTACACTAGACCCTGTCTCTGTTTATATTACACTAGACCGGGTCTCTGTTTATATTACACTCGACCCTGTCTCTTTTTATATTACACTAGACCCTGTCTCTGTTTATATTACACGAGACCCTGTCTCTGTTTATATTACACTAGACCCTGTCTCTGTTTCTATCAAACTAGACCCTGTCTCTGTTTATATTACACTAGACCCTGTCACTGTTTATATTACACTAGACCCTGTCTCTGTTTATATTACACTCGACCCTGTCTCTCTTTATATTACACTAGACCCTGTCACTGTTTATATTACACTAGACCCTGTCTCTGTTTATATTACACTGCACCCTGTCTCTGTTTATATTACACTAGACCCTGTCACTGTTTATATTACACTAGAGCCTGTCTCTGTTTATATTACACTAGACCCTGTCTCTGTTTATATTACACTAGACCCTGTCTCGGTTAATATTACACTAGATCCTGTCTCTGTTTATATCAAACTAGACCCTGTCTCTGTTTATATTACACTAGACCCTGTCTCTGTTTAGATTACACTCGACCCTGTCTCTGTTTATATTACACTGGACCCTGTCTCTGTTTATATCAAACTAGACCCTGTCTCTGTTTATATTACACTAGACCCTGTCTCTGTTTATATTACACAAGACCCTGTCTCTGTTTATATTACACTCGAACCTGTCTCTCTTTATATTACGCTAGACCCTGTCTCTCTTTATATTACACTAGACCCTGTCACTTTTTATATTTCACTCGACCCTGTCTCTGTTTATATTACACCAGACACTGTCTCTGTTTATATTACAGTAGACCCTGTCTCTGTTTATATTACACTAGACCCTGTCTCTGTTAATAATACACTTGACCCTGTCTCTGTTTATATTACACTAGACCCTGTCTCTGTTTATATTAAACTAGACCCTGTCTCTGTTTATATTACACTAGACCCTGTCTCTGTTTATATTACACTAGACCCTGTCTCTGTTTATATTACACTTGACCCTGTCTCTGTTTATATAACACTAGACCCTGTCACTGTTTATATTACACTAGACCCTGTCTCTGTTTATATTACACTAGACCCTGTCTCTGTTTATATTACACTAGGCCCTGTCTCTGTTTATATTACACTAGACCCTGTCTCTGTTTATATTACACTAGACCCTGTCTCTGTTTATATTACACGAGACCCTGTCTCTGTTTATATTACACGAGACCCTGTCTCTGTTTATATTACACGAGACCCTGTCTCTGTTTATATTACACTAGAGCCTGTCACTGTTTACATTACACTAGACCCTGTCTCTGTTTATATTACACGAGACCCTGTCTCTGTTTATATTACACTAGACTCAGTCACTCTTTATATTACACTAGACCCTGTCTCTGTTTATATTACACTGGGCCCTGTCTCTGTTTATATTACACTAGACCCTGTCTCTGTTTATATTACACTAGACCCTGTCTCTATTTATATTACACTAGACCCTGTCTCTCTTTATATTACACTAGACCCTGTCTCTCTTTATATTACACTAGACCTTGTCTCTGTTTATATTACACGAGGCCCTGTCTCTGTTTATATTACACTAGACCTTGTCTCTGATTAGATTACACTAGACCCTGTCTCTATTTATATTACTCTAGACCCTGTCTCTGTTTATATTACACTAGACCCTGTCTCTGTTTATTTTACACTGGACCCTGTCTCTGTTTATATTACACTTGACTCTGTCTCTGTTTATATTACACTAGACCCTGTCTCTATTTATATTACTCTAGACCCTGTCTCTGTTTATATTACACTAGACCCTGTCTCTGTTTATATTACACTAGACCCTGTCTCTATTTATATTACTCTAGGCCCTGTCTCTGTTTCTAATCCATCGGCCCTGCCTTAGTTATTACTGCACTAGACGATGCCCACAAATATTGGAAGTGGTTGGGGAGGAAACAGTGAAAGTAACAGTCAGAAAAAAAGATTGTGGAAACAGGAATAGTGCAAATTTCACTGGAGATTAACCAGTGTTTAATTCCTTACCAAACGAAGGACATAATAAGTCAGAGAAATACAGGTTTATTAACCTCACGTCAGGTACAGGTACAGTTTCATTTTTAGCATCACTTGCACCAACCATCACCCACTGGAGGTTTATATCAGGAGCTTCTGTGTGATGGTGAGGTGATCACTGGACAATAAAGTGCAGAGACTGGTGGGTGGCTGCTCATTATCCTCGGTGTGATTTAATCCCCTTTCCCACTGAATACTGCGGACAGACAGGCTCACCTTGGGAACGGAATGGTCAGTGTGACATCACTTTCTAAACAAGAGCCCACAAGACAATGGGTTCTCAATAAATGTTAAAGGGATTCAACGCTCTGAAGTTACACTGTGAATAAAGGAAATAAAGTGCTGATCAATAATGGCTGAAGATAATGATTTCTCTCTGTGGAATGTGCTTGTGCACATTAAGAAAGATGTGTTTTGTTTACACACTCACACATATAACAAACAGATTGTGTGAGCTCTTTTCAGTTGTTCTACTTAACCCGATGTCATAATGCTGTGTGGACTTTAGGACCCTGCGGCAGCCCATCCGGTGTTACCGAGGCCTTCCCTGGATACCAAGGCTTGGAGAGGCACTCTGGAAGGTATGGGGAGCTGAGACTTGTCCATCAGAGTAACCGACGGTACGAGAACTGAAACAATCTCGAGGTAGAGAGGAGAAAAGGCCCAAAAATGGAGCAATCGGCAACAGGACATCAATTAGTCGCCTCTTATCAAAGAACATAAGAAATAGGAGCAGGAGTTGGTCATATGACCCTTAGAGCCTGGCCCGCCAATCAGTAAGATCATGGCTGATCTTCTACCTCATCTCCACTTTCCTGCACCAACCCCATATCCTTTGATTTCCTTAATATTCAAAAATCTATCGATCTCTATCTTGAATATACTCAAAGACTGAGCCTCCACAGCCCTCTGGGGTAGATAATTCCAAAGATTCATCACCCTCCGAGTGAAGAAATTTCTCCTCATCTCAATCCGAAATGGGTGATCCCTTATTCTGAGACTGTGACCCCTGGTTCTAGATTCCCCAGCCAGGGGAAACATCCTCCCTGCATCTACCCTGTCAAGCCCTGTAAGAATTTTGTAAGTTTCAATGAGATCACCTCTTATTCTTCTAAACTCTAATCTCAGACACATCAAATATCGACACACTGTGTTATTTGAAATATCAAAATATTAAACTCCAGCCCAGTTATAGGGGTTATTAACATCACCAGAAACAACCCCCAACTGTCACAATGAACATGGTTCAGTCCGGGATGTGATTAACAGCAGCAATAACGGCAGAATCCAACCCCTGCAGTCACTTGTGAACTCGCTGGTGTTTCAGCAGGCTGGATGACCGAGTGAATCCCTTCCCACACTCAGAGCAGGTGAACGGCCTCTCCCCAGTGTGAACTCGCTGGTGTGTCAGCAGGTGGGATGACTGAGTGAATCCCTTCCCACACCCAGAGCAGGTGAACGGCCTCTCCCCAGTGTGAACTCGCTGGTGTTTCAGCAGGTGGGATGACAGAGTGAATCCCTTCCCACACCCAGAGCAGGTGAACGGTCTCTCCCCGGTGTGAACTCGCTGGTGTTTCAGCAGGTGGGATGACTGAATGAATCCCTTCCCACACTCAGAGCAGGTGAACGCCCTCTCCCCGGTGTGAACTCGCTGGTGTTTCAGCAGGCTGGATGCTTCAGTGAATCTTTTCCCACACTCGGAGCAGGTGAACGGCCTCTCCCCGGTGTGAGTACATTGGTGTGCTGTGAGGCCGGATGACTGAGCGAATCCCTGTCCACATTCAGAGCAGGTGAACGGCCTCTCCCCAGTGTGAACACGCTGGTGAGTTAGTAGGTTGGATGAACAAGTGAATCCCTTCCCACACACGGGGCAGTTGAACGGCCTCTCCCCGGTGTGAACTCGCTGGTGTGTCAGCAGGTGGGATGAACACTTGAACCTCATCCCGCAGTGAGAGCAGCTGAACGGCCTCTCCCCAGTGTGAACTCGCTGGTGTCTCAGCAGGTCGGATGACTGAGTGAATTCCTTCCCACACTCAGAGCAGGTGAACGGCCTCTCCCCAGTGTGACTGCGATGATGAATTTCCAGCTTAGACGGGGAAATGAATCCCTTCCCACAGTCCCCACATTTCCATGGTTTCTCCGTGGTGCGGGTGTCCTTGTGTCTCTCCAGGTTGGACGATCAGTTGAAGCCTCGTCCACACACACAACACGTGTACGGTTTCTCCCCGCTGTGAACGGTGCGATGTTTTTTCAGGCTGTGTAACTGGTTAAAGCTCTTTCCACTGTCAGTGCACTGGAACACTCTCACTCGGATGTGTGTGTGTCTCGGTGCTTTTCCAGTCACACTGATGTTTGAAATCTTTTCCCACAGACAGAACAGTCAAACATTTCTCCTTCCACATTCAAAGGCCGATGATATTCAGGTCCTGAAGAATGGAGTGACTCTGTCAGATCTTGACATGATGTTTGGTTTAAGTTTCCCGTCTGCAAATCCTCCCCTTCCAATACCCTGTAAAAGGAGTTTACAAAACTCATCACTGTAAATACAGGATAGAAATTCAGAACAGACAATTCTAGTTTCTATGGAACATTCTTTCCTCTCTTGTTCCCCAAAGCTGTAAATCCCCGTCCCACACACTCTCCCGCCTCCCTGTGCTGAAATCCAAACCAATCGCACTTACTTCAAACTTTTTTCCTCTATTCCCAGTTTTCTGAGTGCCACAACTCTGCGTTCAGTTCGACATGAATTGGTTCCACTCTCTCCCTCTCCTGCCCTGAAGGTGATTCCTCTGACTGGTTTCATTCCTGCACTAACTTGTTCTGTGTCTCCGCTGAAGGTGCTGACTCTGGCTGGGTTCAGTTGTGCAATAACTGGTTCCTTCTCTCCCTCTCCTGCCCTGAAGGTGTTGACTCTTGGCTGGGTTTATTTCTGCATGAACTGCTTCCTCTCCCTCCTTTGAAGGTGCTGACTCTGGCTTGGTTCAGTTCTACAATCGTTGGGTTCTCCTGTAGAAGAGGTAAGGTCAGTGACGGTCTGAGAATTGATGGTGTGGTGTTCAGTAGTGGGGTCATGGTCCAGGGGAGGCAGGAGGAGTTGTGTCTCTTCAAAGAAAAGGTTAATCATAATAGCAACCGTGTTTTGCCAAACCGACTTGAGGTGATCAGCTGAAGAAACTAATATAACAATGCATTGTCTTTACATTGTCATTATGTTGACTTTTAGCCTGTGTGTTAAATAGGTATATATGATTCTTTCCAGACCCTCCCAAACCCATCTCCATTTCTCCTCATTTACAGACGCTCCCTGACCAGTTCCATTTCTCCTCATTTACAGACGCTCCCTGACCAGTCTCCATTTCTCCTCATTTACAGACACTCCCTGACCAGTCTCCATTTCTCCTCATTTACAGACGCTCCCTGATCATTCTCAATTTCTCCTCATTTACAGATGCTCCCTGATCAGTCTCCATTTCTCCTCCATCTACAGTCGCTCCCTGACCAGTCTCCATTCCTCCTCATTTACAAACGCTCCCTGACCAGTCTCCATTACTCCTCCATTTACAGACGCTCCCTGACCAGTCTCCATTTCTCCTCATTTACAGACGCTCCCTGACCAGTCTCCAGTTCTTCTCCATTTACAGACGCTCCCTGACCAGTCTCCAGTTCTTCTCCATTTACAGACGCTCCCTGATCAGTCTCCATTTCTCCTCATTTACAGACGCTCCCTGATCAGTCTCCATTTCTCCTCCATCTACAGACGCTCCCTGACCAGTCTCCATTTCACCTCATTTACAGACGCTCCCTGACCAGTCTCCATTTCTCCTCATTTACAGACGCTCCCTGACCAGTCTCCATTTCTCCTCATTTACAGACGCTCCCTGACCAGTCTCCATTTCTCCTCATTTACAGACGCTCCCTGACCAGTCTCCATTTCTCCTCATTTACAGACGCTCCCTGATCAGTCTCCATTTCTCCTCATTTACAGATGCTCCCTGATCAGTCTCCATTTCTCCTCATTTACAGGCGCTCCCTGACCAGTCTCCAGTTCTTCTCCATTTACAGACGCTCCCTGACCAGTCTCCATTTCACCTCATTTACAGACGCTCCCTGATCAGTCTCCATTTCTCCTCATTTGCAGGCGCTCCCTGACCAGTCTCCAGTTCTTTTCCATTTACAGACGCTCCCTGACCAGTCTCCATTTCTCCTCATTTACAGGCGCTCCCTGACCAGTCTCCAGTTCTTCTCCATTTACAGACGCTCCCTGACCAGTCTCCATTTCACCTCATTTACAGACGCTCCCTGATCAGTCTCCATTTCTCCTCATTTACAGGTGCTCCCTGACCAGTCTCCAGTTCTTCTCCATTTACAGACGCTCCCTGACCAGTCTCCATTTCTCCTCCATTTACAGACGCTCCCTGACCAGTCTCCATTTCTCATCCATTTCCAGACGCTCCCTGACTCACTTCCTCCCTGTCCCGGAGTTTGCCGCGGGGCCGCTTTGTGGACTTTCTGTTGTTTGCTCCACACCACAGATGGAACCCTGTGGGGTGGAGCAAACATTGCAACATTTGGCAAAGAAATGGATTCACTCAGGACAGACAGCAGGGATTATTTCAGGAAAAAACACTACTGACTGGGATGGTCCCATGTTCAATCCTTGATCTGACCACTCACCATTTCTCCTTCATTTACAGACGCTCCCTGAACAGTCTCCAGTTCTCCTCCATTTACAGACGCTCCCTAACCACTCACCATTTCTCCTTCATTTATGACGCTCCCTGAACAGTCCCAATTTCTCCTCCATTTACAGATGCTCCCTAACCACTCTCCATTTCTCCTCCATTTACAGACGCTCCCTGACGAGTCACCACTTCTCCGCCATTTACAGACGCTCCCTGACCAGTCACCATTTCTCCTCCATTTACAGACGCTCCCTGACCAGTCACCATTCCTCCTCCATTTACAGACGCTCCCTGACGAGTCACCACTTCTCCGCCATTTACAGACGCTCCCTGACCAGTCTCCATTTCTCCTCCATTTACAGACGCTCCCTGATGAGTCTCCACTTCTCCATTTACAGACGCTCCCTGACCAGTCACCATTCCTGCTCCATTCAGAGACGCTCCCTGACCAGTCCCCATATCTCCTCCATTTACAGACGCTCCCTGATTAGTCTCTATTTTTCCTCTATTTACAGACGCTCCCTGACCAATCTCCATTTCTTCTCCATTTACAGACGCTCCCTGACTCGCTGGGGATTTCCCAGCACTTCCTGGTTGTCCCGGAGTTTGTATCTTAAACTGGCGGGTAGTTGTGGGGAGGCGGATAATGTTGAGTGTTTTCTCCCGGCCGGGCCTAGGGCCGCACTCGGGGTGTGAGCAGCCCGCGTCCCCCCGGGGTTTATTAACCCGCTCCCTGAGCTCTCTCACCTGATGTGTCAGCGGCTGCTGCCAAGGTTCGCGCATGCTCAGCTCACACTGCCCGGGTGAATGACGGGAACTCCGGACCAATAGGAAGAGTGGGGCGGGGCTGGAGGACTGAGCGGGCGGCTGGTCCTCCAACCAATCGGAGTGTGTGAGGGGCGGGGCTTACGGCACCCAGTGGGCGGGGTTGAGCCCGGAGCTCCCTCATTGGCTGAAACTCTGCATCATTTTCAAACATAATTTCTCTCAAACTCCAGGGACCATGCTAGTATATTACCCCCAATCCCATGAGCCCTAATTTTGTTTAATAACCTCTTGTGTGGCATCTTATCGATTGTTTCTGAAAATCCAAATACACCACATCCACTGGTTCCCCCTTTACTATCCTGCTGGTAACAAACAGTCAGGGGGAGATAGAGGAAAAGATATGTAGGCAAATCTCAGAGAAGTGTAGAAATAATAGGGTAATAATAGTAGGGGATTTCAACTTCCCCAATATTAACTGGGATAGTCAGAGTGTGAAAGGCTTAGAGGGTGCGGAATTCTTAAAGTGCATCCAGGAGAGCTTTTTGAGCCAGCATGTAGAAAGTCCTACAAGTGAGGGGGCGGTACTGGACCTAATTCTAGGGAATGTAGCCAGGCAAGTGGTAAAAGTGTCAGTAGGAGAGCATTTTGGTGACAGTGACCATAATTCGTTGAGATTTAAGGTAGTCATGGAAAAGGACAAAGATGGACCGGAAATAAAGGTTCTAAATTGGGGGAAGGCCGATTTTAACATGATAAGGCAGGATCTGGCCAAAGTGGACTGGGATCAGCTACTTGTCAGAAAATCCACATCAGAGCACTGGGAGTCATTCAGAAAGGAAATAGAAAGAGTACAGCACCAACATGTTCCCATAAAGGTCAAGGGTGGGACCAACAAGTCCAGGGAACACTGGATGTCAAGGGATATACAAGAGTGGATTAGGAAAAAAAGGGAGGCTTTTGGCAGATACAAAGGACTAAAAACAGTGGAAGCCCTAGAGGAGTATAGAAAGTGCAGGGGGGTACTTAAAAAAGAAATTAGGAGAGCGAAAAGGGCGCATGAAAAAACACCGGTGGGCAAAATAAAGGAAAATCCCAAGGTGTTTTATAAGTATATTAAGGGCAAGAGGATAACCAGGGAAAGAGTAGGGCCCATTAGGGACCAAAGTGGCAATCTGTGTGGAGAGCCGGAAGATGTGGGTGAGGTTTAAAATGAATATTTTGCATTTGTGTTCACTATGGAGCAGGACGATGTAGGCATAGAAATCAGGCAGGGGGATTGTGATATACTTGAACAAATTAGCATTGCGAGGGAGGAGGTACTAGCGGTTTTAGTGGGCTTAAAAGTGGATAAATCCCCAGGCCCAGACGAGATGTATCCCAGGCTGCTGTGTGAGGCAAGGGAGGAGATTGCAGGGGCTCTGACACAAATTTTCAGAACCTCTCTGGCCACAGAGGAGGTGCCAGAGGACTCGAGGACAGCTAACGTTGTACCATTATTCAAGAAGGGTAGTAGGGATAAACCAGGGAATTACAGGCCAGTGAGCCTAACATCAGTGGTAGGGAAATAATTGGAAAAAATTCTGAGGGACAGAATTAGTCTCCACTTGGAGAGGCAAGGATTAATCAAGGATAGTCAGCATAGCTTTGTCAGGGGGAGATCATGTCTGACCAATTTGATTGAATTTTTCGAGGGGGTGACGAGGTGTGTGGATGAGGGTAGTGCAGTTGATGTAGTCTACATGGCCTTCAGTAAGGCTTTTGACAAAGTCCCGCATGGGAGACTGGTCATGAAGGTAAAAGCCCATGGGATCCAGGGCAATTTGGCACATTGGATCCAAAATTGGCTTAGTGGCATGAGGCAGAGGGTGATGGTCGAAGGTTGTTTTTGTGACTGGAAGCCTGTGTCCAGTGGTGTACCGCAGAGATCGGTGCTGGGTCCCTTGCTGTTTGTAGTGTACATTAATGATTTAGATATGAATGTAGGAGGGATGATCAGTAAGTTCGCAGATGACACGAAAATTGTTTTAGTGGTAAATAGCGAGGAGTGGAGCCTCAGGCTACAGGACAATATAGACGGGTTGGTCAGATGGGCAGAACAGTGGCAAATGGAATTTAACCCTGAAAAGTGTGAGGTGATGCATTTTGGGAGGACTAACAAGGCAAGGGAATACACAATGAATGATAGGACCCTAGGAAGGACAGAGGATCAGAGGGACCTTGGTGTGCATGTACATAGATCCCTGAAGGCAGCAGGACAGGTAGATAAGGTGGTTAAGAAGGCATATGGGATACTTGCCTTCATTAGCCGAGGCATACAATATAAGAGCAGGGATGTTATGATGGAGCTGTACAAAACACTAGTTAGGCCACAGCTGGAATACTGTGTGCAGTTCTGGTCGCCACACTATAGGATTGATGTGATTGTATTGGAGAGGGTGCAGAGGAGATTCACCAGGATGTTACCTGGGCTGGAGCGCTTCAGCTATGAAGAGAGACTGGACAGGCTGGGATTGTTTTCCTTAGAGCAGAGAAGGCTGAGGGAGGACCTGATTGAGGTGTACAAAATTATGAGTGGCATAGATAGGATAGATAGAAAGGAACTTTTCCCCTTAGTAGAGGGGTCAGTAACCAGGGGGCATAGTTTCAAGGTAAGGGGCAGGTGGTTTAGAGGGGATTTGAGGAAAAGCTTTTTCACCCAGAGGGTGGTTGGAATCTGGAACTCACTGCTGAAAGGGTGGTAGAGGCAGGAACCCTCACAACATTCAAGAAGCATTTAGATGAGCACTTGAAATGCCATAGCATACAAGGCTAGGGACCAAGTGCTGGAAACTGGGATTAGAATAGACAGGGTTTGATGGGCGGCGCGGACACGATGGGCCGAAGGGCCTCTTTCTGCGCTGTCTAACTCTGTGACTCTATGACGTGTCCCGCGGGGACAATGTGACCTGTTCACACTGGAGGAGCCCAGCGCGCAGGCGCAGTGCCCGCCCGTATCTGGAGCATGCGCAGTGTCACTGTGATCCGGGCCCTCCAAGTGCGACCAGCGGAATTAGGCGGGAGAAGCCGTTTTTGCGCCGATTACGAATCAGGGGCCGCAGGGAGGTAACGCATCCGGCGGGTGAGCTTCATAAACACCTGGTGTAGGCCGCAAGCCCTGAATGAGAACCTACGGGTTCCGCGTTTGCACTTCCGAGGCTTTTTCCCGGGAACAGGCCCAGGCTAAGAGCGGCCATCTTTGTAAAGGAAAGCAGCGTTTTTGTTCGCGGCCATCTTTGTAAAGGAATCAAAAAAGGGCGGGGCTTCAGGGTCCCAGTGAGAAAACTGAAAACTGAACCCAGCCAGAGTCAGCACCTTCAGGGGAGGAGAGGAAGGGGAACCAGTGAGTGTAGAACTGAACCCAGCCAGAGTCAGCACCTTCAGGGGAGGAGAGGGAGGGGAACCAGTGAGTGTAGAACTGAACCCAGCCAGAGTCAGCACCTTCAGGGGAGGAGAGGAAGGGGAACCAGTGAGTGTAGAACTGAACCCAGCCAGAGTCAGCACCTTCAGGGAAGGAGAGGGAGGGGAACCAGTGAGTGTCGAACTGAACCCAGCCAGAGTCAGCACCTTCAGGGGAGGGGAACCAGTGAGTGTAGAACTGAACCCAGCCAGAGTCGGGGGAGAAAACTGGGAGTGGAGGAGAAACTGTCTTGAGATTTGCGGTGAGTATGGATTTCAGCCCAGGGAGGAGGGACATTGTGTGGGACGGGGATTTACAGCTTTGGGGAACAAGAGAGGAAATAATGTTCCGTAGAAACGAGAATTGTCTGTTCTGAATTTCTGTCCTGTACTTACAGTGATGAGTTTTGTAAACTCCTTTTACAGGGTATTAGAAGGGGAGGATTTGCAGACGGGAACCTCAAACCAAACATTACGTCAAGATCTGACAGAGTCTCTCGATTACTCAGGACCTGAATATCATTGGCCTTTGAATGTGGAAGGAGAAATGTTTGTCTGTTCTGTCTGTGGGAAAAGATTTCAAACATCAGTGTGACTGGAAAAGCACCGAGACACACACACCCGAGTGAGAGTGTTCCAGTGCACTGACTGTGGAAAGAGCTTCAACCAGTTACACAGCCTGAAAAAACATCGCACCATTCACAGCGGGGAGAAACCGTACACGTGTTCTGTGTGTGACGAGTCTTCAACTGATCATCCAACCTGGAGAGACACAAGGACACTCGCACCATGGAGAAACCGTGGAAATGTGGGGACTGTGGGAAGGGATTCAATTACCCATCCCAGCTGGAAATTCATCAGCGCAGTCACACCGGGGAGAGGCCGTTCACCTGCTCCATGTGTGGAAAGGGATTCACTCAGTCATCCGACCTGCTGACACACCAGCGAGTTCACACCGGGGAGAGGCCATTCACCTGCTCTGTGTGCGGAAAGGGATTCACTCATTCATCCGACCTGCCGAAACACCAACGTGTTCACACCAGGGAGAGGCTATTTACCTGCTCTGAGTGTGGGAAGCGATTCACTCAATCATCCCACCTGCTGACACATCAGCGAGTTCACACTGGGGAGAGGCCGTTCACCTGCTCCAAGTGTGGGAAGGGATTCACTCATTCATCCGACCTGCTGATACACCAGCGAGTTCACACTGGGGAGAGGCCGTTCACTTGCTCTGAGTGTGGGAAGGGATTCACGTGTTCATCCAACCTGCTGGCACACCAGCGAGTTCACACAGGGGAGAGGCCGTTCACCTGCTCTGAGTGTGGGAAGGGATTCACTCTGTCATCGAGCCTGCTGACACACCAGCGAGTTCACACTGGGGAGAGACCGTTCACCTGCTCCGAGTGTGGGAAGGGATTCACTCGGTCATCGAGCCTGCTGACACACCAGCGAGTTCATACTGGGGAGAGGCCGTTCACCTGCTCCGAGTGTGGGAAGGGATTCACTCGATCATCCAGCCTGCTGAGACACCAGCGAGTTCACAAGTGACTGCAGGGGTTGGATTCTGCTGTTATTGCTGCTGTTAATCACATCCAGGACGGAACCATGTTCATTCTGACAGTTGGACTTTGTTTTTGCTGATGTTAATAACCCCTATAACTGGGCTGGAGTTTAATATTTTGATATTTCAAATTACACAATAACAAATAACGAAGGTCTCGGTAACACGCCCGGGATCACTAAACACAAAACCCAGTCTGTTAATCACTTTCAGCTACTGGACTTAGCGTGTGACCCACAGCATCTCTCTCACCTTCGATGTGTGAATAGAGCATCACGCCTGCAAACCTGCTTTCAATTTCAATTTGAATCCACTCAGCAAGTGTATTTAAAAATATACGTACAAGTAAACAGATCACATCAAATAATTGGCAAAGGTTTAGAGTCAACAAGATGAACACATCACGGCCCAATACCCCAGCTCTATATTCACAGGAGAAAGTCTGTTATCTAACTCCTCGAGTGGACAGAATCGAGAAAGATCCCAACTCTAAGAACATCTAGAATCTGTTGTAAATATCTTTCAAATCCTGACTGGTCCAATCTGTCGGTTTCCTTTCAATTGAAGTGAATGGAAGATGAGAGGGGTGTTGGCATATGGACCTCGGTTAATTCAGCTTCTGAAAGGTGTTCATGTTTAGTTCATTCGATATCGGGGAAAATGTGGTTGGCATCATTGGGGAGAGAGAGAGAGATTTCACTGAGCAACAGCTGGTGTTTGCAACCAACTGGCCTTGGATATTTTCATCATAGAATGTTTCGATCAGAAATATGACGTTGGGATAAGAAAAGTCTGGAGACTAGTGGTTTGTGCTGCCCCAGGAAGGCCACAGTGTTTTTACCTGCTTCTAACATTGTTGATGTGTGTTGAAGAAAATGCAGACTTGTGTCTCTGGACTGTGCAGCAGCCAGAGACGACCATATTAGGCAATGCCAGCTCCAGTTTGAGAAGAGGTTGATGGCAGAGCAAGAGATCCAGCAGTTTTAAGAATTTATCTCCCGTTATCTGCAGACATCGAATGTCGCAGCGTGCTGACAAAATTGGACTTAAGACTTTAACCTATTGGGTTCAATTATTGGGATCGATTGTTATAGAATTGAATTGTTATAGAATGGAAAAGTAGTGAAGTTATGCTAAACTTGTATCAAACCTTGGTTAGACCACACTTGGAGCACTGCGTACAATTCTGGTCACCATATTATAAAAAGGATATAGAGGCACTGGAGAGGGTGCAGAGAAGATTTACAAGGATGATACCAGAAATGAGAGGGTCTACCTGTCAGGAAAGGATGGACAGGCTGGGTCTCTTTTCTCTTGAAAAAAGAAGGCTGAGGGGTGACCTAATAGAGGTCTTTAAAATGATGAAAGGTTTTGATAGAGTAGATACAGAGAGAATGTTTCCACTTGTGGGGAAGAGCATAACTAGAGGCCATCAATATAAGATAATCACCAAGAAATCCAATAGGGAATTCAGGAGAAACTTCTTTACCCAGAGAGTGGTGAGAATGTGGAACTCGCTACCACAGGGAGTGGTTGAAGCGAATAGTATAGATGCATTTAAGGGGAGGCTAGACAAGCATATGAGAGAGAAGGGAATAGAGGGTTATGCTGATAGTTAGATGGGGAAAGACGGGAGGAGGCTCGAGTGGAGCATAAACGCCGGCATGGACTGGTTGGGCCGAATGGCCTGTTTCTGTGCTGTATATCCTGTGTAATCCTGTGTAGTCACAGCAAACAGACAGTTCAACAGACTGCCCATGGTCCACTCTAAACCCCACCTTCTCTCTCTCTCTCACTATTCATGGACACTGCTGCAGTAATTGCTCCTCTGACCTTTCCTCTCTTGTCCCTCCTACACCCCTAATACACGGCCCGACACAATCTCCCTCCCCCTACATCCTCACTGTGCTGGAATCCACACCAGTCTCCCCATCTGCTCCTTGTTCTCTCCCTGGATCCGAAAACTACTGAACTCAGTCTCCCCTCCTGAAGTCTACAGGCTCGAAAACTGAAGCTTGGTGTCCCTCAGTCCCTACTCCTCCCCTTCTCTCCTCCTCTTTTCCCCTGGGGTGTGTCCACACTCTGGGCCTTGGGCCTTGCCCGGGGATTCTCAGTATGAACAGGTGGGGTGTGTTTTGAGACAGGGTGTCCCCACTCTCCTCCTTTTCCCCCGGGGTGTGTCCACACTCTGGGCCTTGGGCCTTGCCCGGGGATTCTCAGTATGAACAGGTGGGGTGTGTGTTGAGACAGGGTGTTCCCGCTCTCCTCCTCTTTTCCCCCTTGGTTGTGTTCCACACTCTGGGCCTTGGGCCTTGCCCGGGGATTCTCAGTATGAACAGGTGGGGTGTGTTTTGAGACAGGGTGTCTCCGCTCTCCTCCTCTTTTCCCCTGGGGTGTGTCCACACTCTGGGCCTTGGGCCTTGCCCGGGGATTCTCAGTATGAACAGGTGGGGTGTGTTTTGAGACAGGGTGTCCCCGCTCTCCTCTTTTCCCCGGGGTGTGTCCACACTCTGGGCCTTGGGCCTTGCCCGGGGATTCTCAGTATGAACAGGTGGGGTGTGTTTTGAGACAGGGTGTCTCCGCTCTCCACCTTTCAAGGGACAAGGAGACGACCAGCTTGGCTGAATGGCCCAGCTTTATGACATCACTGCAGTGCCCGGCAACCAACCTCCCTGAGCCCTGCTCATTATGGGCTGTGTTTAGCTCAGTGCTGTTCCAGGAAGGGAAACAGGAGCAGGATTCGATCCGTGTGGAGCCCAGGATTAATGGGGAGAGGTACAGGATCAATTTATACCTTGTTGAGTGAGAAATGTCATTGTCCCGGACACTCCCTGTCCCTCGGTATCTGTGTCGAGGAGAGGCTGATGGGTTTACTCTGTATCTAACCCGTGCTGTACCTGACTGGAGAGTGTTTGATGCTGACACTAGGGGCTCAGCTCCACGAGCACAACATTTAACCCAAAGATGATCTGATAAACCCATCAGCTTCTCCCCTGGACACTGGTCCTGAGCGACAGGGAGTGTCTCTGATATTTTGGTCGGTGTCCTTGAACCAGTTTAAACACCTCGCTCACATCTCTCACCCTGCTTTGTTCTAGTGAGAAGTGCCCCAGTTTCTCTCGTCTCTCCTCCTGGGAAAGAGAAGTTCGCCTCAGTTCGAAACTCAAACAGGCGCTTCACTGCAGACAGGTCATCATGAGGAAACATTTCTTTACCCAGCGAGTTATGATGATCTGAAATGCACTGCCTGAAAGGGCGGTGGAAGCAGATTCAAGAGTAACTTTCAAAAGAGAATTGGATAAATATTTGAAGGGAAAACATTTACTGGGATATGGGGAAAGAGCAGGGGAGTGGGACTAATTGGATCGCTCTCCCAAAGAGCTGGCACAAGCATGATGGGCCGAATGGCCACCTTTTGTGCTGTTTCATTCTCTGATTCTCTGATAACTAAAGCCTCTCATCCGTGGTATAACCTCAGTGAATTGATTCTGCAGCCTCTCTGTGGCCCCGACATCCTTCCTAGTGGAAGATGCTCAAAACTTGTTCTAACTGCAGCCGAACCGATGGTTTTGTTTTCTACGCCCCATTTATAAAAAACCTCGGGTAACATTTTTAAACCACTTTATAAACTTGTCCTCCAACTTTTAAAGATTTGTGTATCTGATCTCCCTGTAGATTTTAAAGATATTAACATAACATGGCTAAAATACATTGAATTAAATGTCTGATATTATGTGTATTATGGGAGAGAGAAGTTTAGTCTGAGTTAGAAACTCAAACAGGCCTTTCACTGCAGACAGGTCACCATGGCAACACTGAAAAGACATTCCATTCACTGAATCGACTGGTTGGAGTCTGTAATCAGATCAGGGAAAAACAGGTTCTGTCTGTTACTAACCACAATGTAAGCTTAAACCAGAGTGAGTAATAGAATACATTAGATTATAATGTGTGATGTTTATACCTCTCATTGTGAAACTATAAGAGATGACATCATTAACAGCAGGGGGCAGTTTAGTGATAGAGAAATAAAAACAGAAAATGCTGGAGATACTCAGCAGGTCAGGCAGCATCTGTGAAGAGAGAAACAGAGTTAACGTTTCAGGTCGATGACCTTTCGTCAGAACATTGTGATCGAGAACATTACTGAAGAAAAGTAACTGCTGGGAACCACTGCACAGGGCGTTAGTGAGACCACACCTGGAGTACTGCGGACAGTTTCACTCTCCTTATTGAAGGAGGGATACACTTGCATTGGAGGCAGTTCAGAGAAGCTTCACGAGGTTGATTCTTCAGTTGAAGGGGTTGTCTTATGAGGAAAGGTTGAGCAGGTTGGGCCGATACTCATTGGAGTTTAGAAGAATGAGGTGATCTTATTAAAACATAAGATTCTGAGGGGGCTTGACAGGGTAGATGCAGGGAGGATGTTTCCCCTCATGGGGGAATCTAGAATGAGGGGGCATAGTTTCAGAATAAGGGGTCACCCATTTAAAACGGAGATGAGGAGGAATTTCTTCTCTGAGGGTCGTGAATCTGTGGAATTCTCTACCCCAGAGAGCTGTGGAGGCGGAGTCATTGAATATATTCAAGGTGGAGATAGACAGATTTTTGAAAAACAGGGGAATCCAGGATTAAGGGGAGCGGGCAGGGAAGTGGAGTTGAGGCCAAGATCAGATCAGCCATGATCTTATTGAATGGCGGAGCAGGCTCGAGGGGCCGAATGGCCGACTCCAGCTCCTGTTTCTTATGCACCAGGGAAAGTATCCTTGTAAATCACAGATCAGGGAATTTCCAGCTGGTTTTTCCTCGATTCCTACCAAAACCCAGCAGAGAAGAACATAAGAACATTGGAAATAAGAGCAGCAGTTGGCCATACGGCCCCTCGAGCCTGCTCCACCATTCAATAAGATCATGGCTGATCATCGACCTCAACTCCACTTTCCCACCCGATCTCCATATCCCTTGATTCCCCCAGAGTCCAAAAATCTATCTATCTCAGCCTTGAATATACTCAAAGACTGAACATTCACAGCTCTCTGGAGTAGAGAATTCCAAAGATTCACAACCCTCTGAGTGAAGAAATTCCTCCTCATCTCAATCTTAAATGGCCGACCCCTTATCCTGAGACTATGCCCCCTAGTTCTAGACACTCCAGCCAGGGGAAACAACCTCTCAGCATCTACCCTGTCAATCCCCTTCAGAATCTTGTATGTTTCAATGAGATCACCTCTCATTCTTCTAAACTCCAGAGAGTATCGGCCCATTCTACACAATCTCTCATCATAGGACAGCCCTCTCATCCCAGGAATCAATCTAGTGAACCTTCGTTGTACCGCCTCCAAGGCAAGTATATCCTTCCTTAGATAAGGAGATCAAGACTTGCACAGTACTCCAGGTGTGGTCTCACCAAGGCCCTGTACAATTGTAGCAAGACCTCCTTACTCTTATACTCCAACCCCTTGCAATAAAGGTCAACATGCCATTTGCCTTCCTTATTGCTTGCTGTACCTGCATGCTAGCTTTCTGTGTTTCTTGCACAAGGACACCCAAATCTCTCTGAACACCAACATTTGAAAGTTTCTCACCAGTTAAAAAAAATTCTGTTTTTCTATTCTTCCTACCAAAGTGAATAACCTCACATTTCCCTACATTATACTCCATCTGCCACCTTACTGCCCACTCACTTAGTCTATCTATATCCCTTTGCAGGCTCTTTGTGTTCTCCTCACAGCTTACTGTCCCACCTAGCTTTGTATCATCAGCAAACTTGGAGACATTACACTCGGCCCCAACACTGATCCTTGCGGAATCCCACTAGTTACAACCTGCCAACCTGAAAAAGATCCGTTTATCCCGACTCTCTGTTTTTGTCCGTTAACCAATCCTCTATCCATACTGCTATATTACCCCAACCCCATGAGCCCTAATCTTGTGTAATAACCTTTTATGTGGCACCTTATCGAATGTCTTTTGGAAATCCAAATATACTACATCCACTGGCTCCCCTTTATCCTGCTAGTTACATCCTCAAAAAACTCCAATAAATTTGTCAAACCCTTTCATAAAACCATGTTGACTCTGCCTAATCAAGTTAAGATTTTCTGAGTGACTTGATACCACTTCCTTAACAGTGGATTCCAGCATTTTCCCGACGACTGATGTCAGGTTAACTGGTCTGTAGTTCCCTGTTTTCTCTCTCCCTCCTTTCTTGAATAGCGGTGTTACATTTGCGAACTTCCAATCCGCTGGGACCATTCCAGAATCTGGGGAATTTTGGAAGATCAAAACCAATGCATCCACTATCTCTGCAGCCACCTCTTTTAGAACCCTAGGATGTAGGCCGTCAGGTCCAGGGGATTTGTCGGCTTTTAGTCCCATTAGTTTCTCTAGTACTTTTTCTCTACTGATATTAATGACGTTAAGTTCCTCCCCCTCATTAGCCCCTTGGTTCCCCACTATTTTTGGTCTGCTTTTTGTGTCTTCTACTGTGAAGACAGATACAAAATATTTGTTTAACGTTTCTGCCATTTCCTTATTCCCCAGAATAATTCCTCCTGTCTCAGCCTCTGATCGATTGAATCCCTTTCCACATACAGAGCAGTGAACGGATTCTCCCCATTACGAACATGCTGGTGTGTCAGTAGGTGAGATGGGGCAGGCTCGAGGGGCCGTATGGCCGACTCCTGCTCCTGATACTGATCATAGAATCGAGACATTCACGGCATAGAAGGCCATTTCGGCCCATCGTGTCCACGCCGGCCGACAAAGAGCCATCCGGCCTAGTCCCACTTCCCAGCTCTTGGTCAGTAGCCCTGTGGGTTACGGCTCTCCGGCCTAATCCCACTTCCCAGCTCTTGGTCCGTAGCCCTGTAGGTTACGGCTCTCCAGCCTAGTCCCACTTCCCAGCTCTTGGTCCGTAGCCCTGTAGGTTACGGCTCTTCAAGTGTACATCCAAGTACTTTTTAAATGTGATGAGGGTTTCTGCCTCTACCACCCATTCAGGCAGTGAGTTCCAGACCCCCACCACCCTGTGGGTGAAGAAATTTCCCCTCAAATCTCCTCTAAATCTTCTACCAATTACTTTAAATCTGTGCCCCCTGGTTTTTGACCCCTCTGCTAAGGGAAATAGGTCCTTCCTATCAACTCTATCTGGGCCCCTCATAATTTTATACACCTCAATAAGGTCTTCCCTCAGCCTCCTCTGTTCCAAAGAAAACAAACCCAGCCTATCCAATCTTTCCTCATAGCTAAAATTCTCCAGCCCAGGCAACATCTTTGTAAATCTCCTCTGCACCCTCTCCAGTGCAATCACATCCTTCCTGTAATGTGGTGACCAGAACTGCACGCAGTATTCCAGCTGTGGCCGAACTAGTGTTTTATACAATTCAAGCAGAACCTCCCTGCTCTGAAAGGGTGGTAGAGGCAGAGACCCTCATCACAGTTATAAAGTACTTGGATATACACTTGAAGGCTGCGGACCAAGTGCTGGAAAGTGGGATTAGGCCGGATCACTCTTTGTCGGCCAGCACGGTCACGATGGGCCGATCGGCCTCCTTCTGAGCTGTAAATTTCTCTGTTTGGATGATTCTTTACACAGAGTTGTGAGGCTGTGGAATTCACTTCCAGGGTCAGAGGTTGGGGGTCAAAGTTCTGTGGTGACAAGTGGTCCTCGTGTTTATATCCCAGACAGGCCTCGGCCCAGTCACTTGCTCCAAATGTTGCTGCAATGGTTCAAGCTCAGAGGTGCCGGGGATCGGGAGCCGCAGGAGCTGGAAATAAAATCCAAATGTAAGGAAATCCCGATATAGATTATCTTCATCTATTTCTAGTTTAATAACTCTTGCTGACTGCGGCCCTCGCCAAGTGCCAGGATATCGGGTCAGGCCCACCTTGGAAAATGAGTCTGACTCCCTTGTATTGTACCAGCAGTTAACAGGCTCCTGTGAACTCCTCCCTCTGCTATTTTAATGCAGACTTTAATCAATTTATTTTAAACAGGTTTATTTTAAATGAGCTAACACCTGCCTTAAAATGGTAGACTCAGACTGTCTCACACACACATATTAAATCTTCGTGGAATAATTACCAGTCATTTTGAGACTGGAAACTTAACCCTGCCGTTTCACTTTCAGTCAGGAACAGATCGCAGTTTGACACCAATCTCTGATTTGACAGCACGTTTCCAGCATTCACCGTTGTTCTTCCTGACTCTAAACACAGTTGTAAAGGAGCCTTCTGTTCCGTGCCCAGGAGCTCTGACCCATGGGAGAGAGTGGCTGGGACACATTCCTTATCAGCCTCAAGATTAACCTGCACGGGGACATTGCTGTCAGTGAAGAGATGAGAAAGACCAAAGTGTCGTTTGCCCCTCTCAGTGTGGCCCTGAAGGACTGTGTCCAGGCTGTAGTTCTGTTCCTGCCGTACGATCCACCCCCCAGATTGTCCTTTCTGAGCTCCAGCCAGGTGATGCTAAACACTCAGGTGGGAACGACAAAAATCCACAACAATGTGTTTAAAGCAAAGCTGATTTATTTGATCTATATCCAGAATATGAAACTCCAGCCCAGTTACAGGGGTTATTAACATCAGCAGAAACAAACCCCAACTGTCAGAATGAACATGGTTCAGTCCTGGATGTGATTAACAGCAGCAGAAACAGCAGAATCCAACCCCTGCAGTCACTTGTGAACTCGCTGGTGTTTCAGCAGGTGGGATGACTGAGTGAATCCCTTCCCACACTCGGAGCAGGTGAATGGTCTCTCCCCAGTGTGAACTCGCTGGTGTTTCAGCAGGTGGGATGACTGAGTGAATCCCTTCCCACACTCAGAGCAGATGAACGGCCTCTCCCCGATGTGTGCGCTGGTGTACAGTGAGGTCAGAAGATCGCCTGAACCCTGTCCCGAAGTGAGAGCACCTGAACGGTCTCTCGTCAGTGTGAACACGTTGATGGCGCGTCAGTTCCCCGGAACCTTAATAGCACTTCCCGCAGTCCTGACATTTAAAAGGTTTGTTGTCAGTGTGAACTCGCTGGTGTTTCAGCAAGTTGGATGAATCAGTGAATCCCTTCCCACACTCAGAGCAGGTGAACGGCCTATCCCCGGTGTGAACTCGTCGATGAATTTCCAGCTCACATGGGTAGTTGAATCGCTTCCCACAGTCCCCACATTTACACGGTTTCTCCCCGGTGTGACTGCGCTTGTGTCTCGACAGGCCAGAGGATCGGCTGAAGCCTCGTCCACACACAGAACACGTGTACGGTTTCTCCCCGCTCTGAATGGTGCTTTCTGCTTCCATGCTCAAAGGTCCTGATGAATCGAGTGACTCTGTCAGATCTTGAAGTGATGTTTGGTTTGAGTTTCCCGTCTGCAAATCCTCCCCTTCGAACACCCTTTAAATTTATTTAAAACAGGAAAAAAGGAGGGTGAGAGAGAACCCACAAAAAACACAAAGGCAGGTTGTGAAATTGAGCGGAATGAATCTGGGAATTTGTGGGGCCGGCACGAGAAAAAAGTGACCATGAAAGCTGCCGGATTGTCGTAAAAACCCAACTGGTTCACTCATGTCCTTCAGGGAAGGGAACCCGCCACCCGGTCTGGGCCGACACAAGACTCTGGCCTCTATGGGAGGAGAGAGAGCGAGGTGGGAGGGGGAGGAGTGAAGGAGAGCGACTTTATACATCTGCAACTCGACTAGAACTTTGACAGCACCTCCCAAACACGCGAGCTCCACCACCTAGAAGGACAAGGGCAGCAGGTGCATGGGAACACCATCACCTCCCAGTTCCCCTCCAAGTCACACACTATCCTGACTTGGGCATATATCGCCGTTCCTACATCGTCGCTGGGTGAAAATCCTGGAACTCCTCACCTAACAGCATTCTGAGAGTACCTTCACCACACGGACTGCAGAGGTTCAAGAAGAAGGCCCAGCATGACCTTATCAACGGGCAACTGGGGACTGGCAATAAATGCTGGCCTTGCTAGTGACACCCACATCGAATGAATTAAAAAAATCTGTATATATAAAATGGATTGAAAGCCTCTACAGAAATACTTGTTCCTAAAATGACAATCTTTTACACTGTACGGACAGTGTCTGTTTAGCAACTTAATCTCCTCTCGAATCCACCTCCCTTCACAGTCCCACATTGGAAATTGTTGGGTCCCACTCGGCTCAGAAGTACTGGGGGTTAAACCTAGCAGCTTCTCCCCCCTCTCCACTCCAGCTCAAACTGATGCAACAAGAAAGCCCTGCACAGGAGGCCAGGAAGCGAGTTCCACATCCACCGCCCACCCTGATGCTAACCGGCTCTGAATTGCTCCCTCTGCTGTATAAATGCAAGTTGTTGTGTTTCTTGTCTGGGGGAGGCGCTGCACCCTGGGGTTAATGGTGCCGGGGCCCTGGCCGCACATCCGCCAGCTCTGACTTGGGGCCTAAGACCCGCACTCGGTGTTGCTGAGGGATTCTAACCCTGGGACTGTACATGGGGATTCTAACCCTGGGTCTGAACATGGGGATTCCAGCCCTGGGACTGTACATGGGGATTCTAACCCTGGGACTGTACATGGGGATTCTAACCCTGGGACTGTACATGGGGATTCTAACCCTGGGACTGTACATGAGGATTCCAACCCTGGACTGTACATGGGGATTCTAACCCTGGGACTGTACATGGGGATTCCAATCCTGGGACTGTACATGGGGATTCCAACCCTGGGACTGTACATGGGGATTCCAACCCTGGGACTGTACATGGGGATTCCAACCCTGGGACTGTACATGGGGATTCCAACCCTGGGACTGTACATGGGGATTCTAACCCTGGGACTGTACATGGGGATTCTAACCCTGGGACTGTACATGGGGGTTCCAACCCTGGGACTGTACATGGGGATTCTAACCCTGGGACTGTACATGGGGGTTCCAACCCTGGGACTGTACATGGGGATTCTAACCCTGGGACTGTACATGGAGATTCTAACCCTGGGACTGTACAAGGGGATTCCAACCCTGGGACTGTACAAGGGGATTCTAACCCTGGGACTGGACATGGGGATTCCTGTCCTGGGACTGTACAAGGGGGGCCTAGCTCTGGGGCTCTTCTGTTACAACTGTGTGGGATGTTAACCGTATGCTCTGCTTTTACCAGCGCCTTCAGGAGAGATGGTGAGAAATCTGAAGTGTGGAGAGTCTGAATCAAATAACTGAGTCAATGATTTACTCTCCCGGGCACTTGGACCCGGTTGGGAACAGACACTGAAGCCCCGCCCACTCTTTGTTCCTGCCCAAGATGTCTGCGCATGCGCTTTGCTACTCACTGAATCAAGATGGCGGCCGTTATCCCGGGCCTTTGACCGGGAGAAGCCCCGAAGCTGCAAGCGCGGGACCTTCAGGTTATTATTCGGGGTTTGCGGTCTTCACCAGTTGTTTATGAAGCCTCCCCGCCCACTCGCCGGTCCATTACTCCGCTCCGTCGGGCCGCATCTCTTTAATTAACCGGAGCTGATCCGCAGACTCCATCTGGCCAAATGCACGCACCGCGCGTGCTCCAACCCCAGTCGTTGCTGCGCCTGCGCACTGGGCTCCTGTAGTCTGGGTGCGGCACTTTCCCCCCCGCGGGGAATGCTGGGTAAAAGACACGCCATTGAAAGGCCACATTCGTGAATAGAAAAGCATTTACTGAAAATGCATTGAGCACTGAACCATGTTCATTCTGACAGTTAGAGTGTGTTTCTGCTGATCTTAATAACCCCTATACCTGGGCTGGAGATTAATGTTCTGTATAAATATTGAATACATCAGCTGTGTTTCAAACTGAGAAGTCGCACAACACCAGGTTACCTGACGAAGGGGCAACAGCTCCGAAAGCTCGTAATTTTAAATAAATCTGTTGGACTATAACCTGGTGTTCATCTTTTTGGTTGAACCCAAATTTACTGTAAATCAATTAAAACTTGAAATGAAACTTAATAAATCAAATTAAAATTTGAAAGTCCGGGGTGACGATGCACTCCAGTCCCCGCGGCGCCCACCGGTCGCGGAAAAACTCAAGCGTGCCGGCGGACACCGCGTGCTCCATCTCCAGGGCCACCCGGGCGCGAACATGGCCGCGGAAGAGAGGCAGGCAATCGGGCCGAACGACCCCCTCGACCGCCCGCTGCCTGGACCAATTAATGGCTTTCTTGGCCAGGCCCAGGAGCAGTCCTACGAGGAGGTCCTCCGACCTACCCGCTCCCCTCCGCACCGGGTGACCGTAGATCAGGAGCGTGGGGCTGAAGTGCAACCAGAAATTGAGGAGCAGCCCCTTCAAATAATGAAAGAGGGGCTGCAACCTCTCACATTCAACATAAATGTGATAAACGGACTCCTCCAGGCCGCAAAAATGGCAAGCAGCCTGGGAGTCCGTAAACCTACTTAAAATCCTATTGCACGGGACTGCTCCGTGCAACACCCTCCAGGCCAAGTCCCCAATAGAACAAGGGAAGACTCCCGCGTAGAGAGCCTTCCAATGGGGACCTTCGCCTCCGCCGGACGGCAGGATGGTACACCAAGGCGTGTCCGGACGGCAGACGAAGATGGCAAAGTGGAGAGTGTGCAGGAGCAGCCCGTACAGGAAATGCCTCCGTGCGGATTGAAAGGGCACGGAGGGCATTTCTCCGAGAAGGCTCAAGTGGTGAGGCGGCGGCTCCCGAGGGAGGATTCGGGGCCGGGCGCCGATAAGGAATTCCGTCCGAACGGGGGTCAGTTCGGACGGGATCGCCCCACGTGCTTGAGCCTCCTCGACACACCTAGTGGAGACGGGGCCCAGTGCCACTTTTAGCGACTCGATGGCTTTGACCGCGAGCCGGACGTTGACCCAGGACATGCGCCTCGCCAACTCCTCCGGCGCCATCCAGCCCGCTCCTCCGCCATCGAGCAGGTCCCCGACTCTGGTCACCTTACCGGGCACAGCCCTGCCCTCCGCCAGCCAGCCGAACCCGCGGTCGTGGAGGTGCGGATTCCTGAACAGCGGCTCCCGAAGGACGGCCGCCGCTCCTGACGGGGGAGAACTGCGCTCGGAGGCGACGCTGTTCCAAACCCATAGCAGTTCCTGGTAGAAGACAGGCAGCTCCCGCAGGCTGGCACGCGTGCCACCCACTCTCACAAACAGGAGCTGCGTGTCGTAATTGAGGCCGTGCAGCTGGCGGAAGAAATACGTCGCCAGCGCACGCCACCTAGGAGGATTCTCTACGTACAGGTATCTCTGCAGCGTCTGAAGACGGAAAGTCGCCACCTGGGTGCGAAGGCACACCAGCGCCTGACCGCCCTCCCTAAGCGGGAGACTCAAAACCGCGGCAGAGACCCAGTGCTTCCTTTTGTCCCAGAAGAAGTCGACGAGCTTCTTCTGCATCTTGGCGACAAACGCAGGGGGAGGGATCAAAGTGATCAACCGGTACCACAACATGGCGGCCACCAGCTGGTTTATGACCAGCGCTCGACCCCTGTAGGACAACACTCGGAGCAGTCCTGTCCAGCGTCCTAGGCGAGCGGTGACTTTGGCCTCCAGCTCTTGCCAGTTCGCCGGCCAGGCGTCCTCGGCCGGGCTGAGGTAGACTCCCAGGTAGAGGAGGTGCGTGGTGCTCCAGGCGAAAGGCCCGAACTCCTCCGGCAGGGAGTCCACCCGCCATGGGCCCACCAGGAGTCCAGAACATTTCTCCCAGTTGATCTTGGCGGAGGATGCGTCCGAGTAAATCTGCTGGCATTCTCGCATCCTCCGCAAGTCGACGGGATCCGTGACCGCGAGGAGCACGTCATCGGCGTAAGCCGAGAGGACCACCTCCACGCCCGGCCCTTGCAGAGCCAGTCCCGTCAACCTCTTCCGCAAGAGGCGCAGGAAAGGCTCCACGCAAACGGCGTATAACTGACCGGACATGGGGCATCCCTGACGCAGCCCCCTCCCGAAGCGAAGGGGCGCCGTCAAAGACCCGTTAACTTTAATGAGACACTCCGCGGCGGCGTACAGAAGTCGGATCCGGGCGACGAAATGCGTCCCGAACCCGAATGCGCGCAGGGTCCCGAAAAGATACTCGTGATCCACCCTGTCGAACGCCTTCTCCTGATCCAGGGAAAGGAAGGCGACCGACAGACCAGCCCTCTGGGAATGGTGGACCAGGTCCCGGACCAGATGGATGTTATCGTGGATGCTCCGGCTCGGGACCGTGTAGGACTGGTCGGGGTGGATCATGCGGGCCAGCACGGTGCCAAGGCGAGCAGACATAGCCCTGGCGAAAATTTTGTAGTCCGTGCTGAGGAGGGAGACCGGGCGCCAGTTCTTAAGTAGGCGGAGATCGCCCTTCTTGGGCAGCAGGACGATGACCGCCCTGCGCCAAGAGAGGGGCATCTCCCCGGTCGCCAGACTTTCCCCCAGGACCCGCGCGTAGTCGTCCCCCAAGACGTCCCAGAACGCCCTGTGGAACTCCACGGTCAGCCCGTCCAGTCCCGGGGACTTGCCCCTCGAGAGCTGGCGCAGGGCGCCGGTCAGCTCCGCCAGGCTTAGCGGAGCTTCTAAATTCTCGGCGCCCTCCGGGCCGACCTTCGGCAGGTCCTCCCACAAAACTCTGCGTGCATCCTCGCTGGACGGATCCGAAGAGAACAGAGCCCCGTAATAGGCCCGGGCCTCCGCGCTGATGCCCTCCGGATCCGAGACCAGAGATCCGTCGTCGGCCAGCAGCCCCAAGAGCTGCTTACGGACCCCCCGTCTTTTTTCCAGCGAGTAGAAGAAGGGGGAGCCGCGGTCCAGGTCCCGCAGAAACTGGATCCGCGACCTCACGTACGCGCCTCGGGACCCGACCAGCTGCAGGTCCTTCAGCGCGCCCTTCTTCTCTTCGTACACCTTCCGCAGGGCCGGGTCCTCGACGACTTGACCGAGACGGGACTCCAGGTCGAGCACTTCTTTCTCCAATCGCCCGACCCGGGCCTCCCGCCTCTTGGTCGACCCCTTCGCGTACTCCTGACAGAAGACGCGGACGTGAGCCTTGCCCACGTCCCACCATAGCCTCAAGGAGGGGAAGCCTCCCCGCTTCCTTCTCCAGTCGGCCCAGAACCGGCGAAACGAATCCCGGAACCGCGCGTCCTCCAGCAGTAGGTTGTTAAAATGCCAGTACGCGGACCCCCCCCCGCGCGCGCAGCGGAGCGAGCTCCGCCCACACCAGGTGGTGGTCCGTGCACGGCACCGGCCGCATGGAAGCCGCCGGAACGCAGGAGACGTACGCCCGGGAAATGTAAAGGCGGTCGATTCTGGACCTTCCTCCTCCAGACCTCACGCTCGTGAAGGCGCTGGAGTCGGGATGGAGATTTCGCCAGACGTCCACCAAGTCGAAGGACCCGACCAGGTCCCGCAACTTCTCCATCGCCGCCGGGCTTCGCGGGGGACCCAACCGGTCCCGCGCCTCGAGGGTACAATTGAAATCCCCCCCGAGGATGACGCACTCGCCCACGTCGATGGAGCCCAGAAGAGCGGACACTTCTCCGAAGAAGCGCACTTGCTGCGCACCGGTCCGGGGGGCGTACACGTTCACTAAATGGAGCGGCACGCCTCCCAGGCGAACAGTGACCTGGAGCAAGCGGCCCGGCACGTGCTCCTTGACCCTCAAGATCTCCGGCTGAAAATGCGGGGCCAGCAAGACAGCCACCCCGCAGGAATTGTTAGAGAGGTGACTCATGCTGACCCCTCCTTGCCACTCCAGGAGCCACGTGGCCTCGTCTCCCGGAACGGTGTGGGTTTCTTGCAGGAAGCACACCGCATATTTCCCGTCCCGAAGGACCGAGAAGTTATTGAATCTACGGCGCGCCTCCCTGCTGCCGTTGATGTTGAGGCTGGCTATGGTTATCTTCATCTCAGAAGCATAGTGCAACCTCTACCTAACGGAGGGGAGGGAGCACGGTCACTGACGACCGCCACTCCCTCAGCAGCCCAGTGTGGAAACTCTTGAGCCGACGCAGCTCGAGCCGGCCAACGTCCTTGTCCACGCCCATGATTTTAACGGCGGCGCGGACGGACACGACGAGCAGCGCCAGCTCCGACCACTTGTCGAGGGCCAGCCGGATCTTCTTGTGACGACCCTGGCTCACGGCCATAAAATCCCGGAGTTCCCCTACGGGGATGAGGGGAGAGTCGGTGAAGGGCACGAGGGCGTCCATCACCTCGCTGCCGATGGACTCCAAATCGTCCTCGATGCCCACCACCGAGTCCCCGTCCTCCTCCGGGAGGTCGTCACCGGCGGCCGACCCGTCCGTCGCACGGGGTGCAGTGAACGGCTCGGCCGCACCGGCCGGCCCCACCTCCGTCACGATCCCACCCCCAGGATCGGTGGCAGAGGAGTCCACCCTGGGCTCCTTCAGGGGCGCCGGGCCGGGAGGCGGCGGCGGTTCGGGGCCCCCCCCCCGCCTCAGGCGCCGGAGCGACCGGAGAAACCGGGGAGAAAATAATCTCAAATTCCTCCAGTACGTCCGGCGCCAACATCAGAGACGGAGTCAGGGGGCTTTCTGTCTCCCGGCCACCAACCTCCGACCCAGCGGGCTGGGGATTGTTATAATCCTCCACCAGGTCGAGCAGTCCCTGGGAGATATCTGGGTTATAAAAGGCGGGTTCGGCTTCAGCCTCTTTGGCCTCGCCCGCCCCAGTCCCCAGGACGCCCGACCCGGCGAGGAGCAACGGTTCCGGAACTACATTTCCCTCCGCGGGTTGTTCCGCGCCCCCCCCCACGGGCAGGGTCTCTTCCCCATCCCCGGGAGGCACAGGTCGGACAGACTCGGCTGTCTCACCCTCCCGAGGGACAGACGACCCCTGCCGATCGCGCGCGACGATGACGGTGGTGGGGTGGGGCGCAGCACCCGCGGCGGGCGACTGCCCCCCTTTTGCGGAGGGACCTTCCTCCTCGCAGTCCTCCTGCTGGGGGCGGAGCTTTCTTTTTAACAAGTTGGGGCCCGGAGAGGGGGAGGCCTCCATGTCTGCTGGGGCCTCCCTCTCTGCCCCCTTCCGACGACTGGGTTTCTTGGGCCCCTCGGGCCCGAGCCCGAGCCCGGCCGCAGGTCTTGATTTAGCTGCCTCAGCAGTTGCGGTCACGGTCACGGGCCCGGGCACGAGGACCCCCCCAGTCTCATGCGTCCCGACCAACTCCGCGATGTACTCGGGCGTGAGTTCGGTCAACTCTGATGTTTCCTCCGCGAGGGGATCCGCCCTTAGGTGTTTATTTTTGCTACGCGCCTTCCTTCCCCCCGGACGCTCTCCCTCCTCCCCGCCGGAGGCCGTGGTGGTGTTGGCCTCCGATTTCGACCGCGCATCCGTCGCCGTCGACGCGCGGACAGTATCAGGGGGAGGGGGGGCGGCGGCGCCAACCCTGGCCGCGCCAGGTGTCGTGGCGGCCTTGGAGGCGGGGCAGTTTTTGCGGACGTGCCCCACCTCCTTACAGGCGTAGCACCGCACGCCGTCCGAGGTCCAGAAGACGCGGTGGGCGGTCCCCCCGTGGAGCACCGTGAACGCGCCATCCGCGTCCTCCTCCCGCGCCAGCCGGACGAAAAGCTGGCGCCGGAAGGAGAAGACGTGCCGAAGGCTGGCTTCTCGGAAGCCGAGCGGGATGGGTGTGATCCCCGACCTCACCTCCCCCAGTTGACGTAGGTGGGGGAGGAGGAGCTCACCCGGAACAAAGGGCGGGACGTTGGAAACCACAATCCTTTGCGCGGTGGCCTCAAGGGGGTCCACCGGCAGGAAGGTCCCGCCCACGGTGAGCCCCTTCTCGATGGCCAGGGACACCGCCCGCCCCGACCCCAGGAAGAACACAGCCTTGCCGTACATTTTAGAGGCGGCGACGATGGCTGAAGGGCCGACAACCCCAGCCATGGCTTTTACGCACGCCTCTATTGTCATATTGGGGTGAGTGTAGCTCTTGACCCCATTCTTCCTCGTAAGGAGGGTAAAAGGTGACGGGGTAACAGGAGGACTCGTGGCTGCGGCCGTGGCCGCGGCTGCCACGCTTGCGTATGTCCTCGCTGCCCCCGCCACCGGCGAAGATGTGGTCGCCATGATGGGTTGGTCTTTAAGGGCTACACTCACCCCAAGTCACAGGCCTGAAGGTGTTAATGGCCTCGGTTTTTTGTTTCTGTTTTCCCCTGAGCAGAGGGAGCTCTTAAATTGAAGGCACACCTCTCCCTTTTTATGAATTAATTAGGAGAGGGGCCTTCTGCCCTCTGCTCAATGGGTACTTAATTAAAGTAAATTGAGGTGCCTCTTAGAGAGAGAGGCAGAGAGAGACAAGAGACAAAGAGAGAGAGAGAGGGGGTGGGAAGGAGGGAAGCCGCAAGGGCAGGGTCGCCACTCAGGATGGTGGGTGGGTGGGTGTTGGCAGGGGGGTGCACTCTCCGATGTAATAAAAGTCTTTGGTGGTGGTGGTCTTCTGGTGGGGGGAGAAGATGTCTTCACCTGGGATAGCTGGAGATGCCCAGGCTCAGTCTTGCACCAGGTCTTAACGATGCCCAATAAGATTAAATTAATTGGGGACTTCACCTAGGCAGCTCCAGCTGTCCCAGGTCAGGCAATGGGAAAGGGGTGTTTAATATGGTGTGTGCGGCCTAGCTTTTACAGAAGCCACACACACACACACACCCCTTGGATGTTCCGGCCTTCTTCTTTTTCTTCTTTCCTCCCCCCACCTACAAAACAAAGTCTCTGGGAGAGTGCCCCAGAATCACACCCACCTGTAGCTGTTCTTTCCTTCCTTCCTCCTTCCAAACAGATGATGTTGTGTTGTGATGGTTTTCTCCCCTCTCTCCCTCTCCTAAAATGGAGGCCAATTGAGGAGGCAGTGTTGGAAAGGCCTCTCCTCTGATGTTTGATGGCCTTGGCCTTCCTTTTCTTTTCCTTCTCCTCTCCTGTCCTCTCTCTCCAGGCACCTCAGTTGTGGTTGTGATTGTTGGTGGTGGTCTGCTGCCTGGTCTCCTTCTCCTTCTCCTCTTCCTGCTCACAGAGACCACCACTCTGCTGCTGCTGCTCCTTCGTCAGCAGCTCCGAAAGCTTGTGATTTCAAATAAAACTGTTGGACTATAACCTGGTGTTGTGTGACTTCTCATTTTTGTCCACCCCAGTCCAACACCGGCATCTACGCATCGTGTTTCAAACTGACAGTCAGTCGAATAGTTGATCAGAGGAGACGAATTGATGTTGTTACAGGCTGTTCTATTTTTGGGCCCTTTCTTACTCTAACTTATATCACTTCTCACCTAGTTCATCCTCTGCCACATCAAATCCCAAGCTTGTTCCGTTTGAGTACATGGCTTGTGGGTGTCAGAGACTGAACTGCAGTGTCTCACTGTACACTCATCTGACTCACTCGGTGCGGAGGGGAGCGGGCAGATCGGAGGACCTCCTCATAGGACTGCTCCTGGGCCTGGCCAAAAAAGCCATCAACTGGTCCAGGCAGCGAGCAGTCGAGGGGGTCGTTTGGCCCAATTGCCTGCCTGTCTTCCGCGGCCATGTTCGCGCCCGGGTGGCGCTGGAGATGGAGCACGTGGTGTCCGCCGGCACCCTTGAGGCCTTCCGCGACTGGTGGGCACCGCAGGGACTAAAGTGCATCATCACCCCCGGCAACCAAATTTTAATTTAATTTATTAAGGTTAATTTAATGTATTTTTGTTAAGCTACAGTTTATTTGTTTATGGGTTGCTTAAAAAGAGTACGCTCATCTGAAATTCCTTTCAACCACCCTTTTATAGAACTATCTTGTATAAGATTTGAAATCCGTTATTTTCTGTATCATTTAACCCTTTTTGGATCCAATTTAGTAAAAACTCCTTCACACATACTGCATGTGATCGCCTTTGAAATGTTCTGATCTTTGTAATTGTCATTGCTGATTTTGATGGTCTCATTGATTCAATCTCTTGTTATTAACATACCTTGCACTGTTTCTTAATTGAGATATTTTTTTCTAATATTTCCTTTATCAGGTCTTTAGCGCCTCCATTGATCCCTGTCAATAATCCTTCATTAGGATTTAGGGGCTGGGGTTCAGGTTAGGATGTTAGGGTATGAGACAGTGATTAGGGATAGTAACCATTATTGACAACGCCAGTGTCACTAGACATGTTCTCTTTCATTTCATGGTGTTTTAACCTCACGCAGATGAGTCAGAAAACAGCCTCATGAATTGTTCATTCAAGGAACCTTCTTTCTGGCCCGAGCCTGATTTCCTCTCTTCTTTCACATCTCTACATTTGCCACAGAAAAAGGCATCAGGGTCATTAGACTTTGGGACAAGAACAGGCGGATCCAGGTGTTGTGCTGCTTACATCCAATCTTTGGCCTGCCTGTAAAGGGCTTCTGACAATAACCTGTCACCAGGCCCCACCAGTCGCCATCTGATTCCACCGTCACATCTTCATCCATTACCTGCCCTCACTGGAGCTGGTTTCACCACCATGACCATTCCCCATACAGAGGCTCTCTGATTCCCATTTATAGACTCAGTGTAAGTGGTCCCTGGATTTGGTGTCACACTGTAAGTGTTCCCCGGATTTGGTGTCTAAGTGTAAGTGGTCTCTCGATTTGGTGTCACACTGTAAGTGGTCCCTGGATTTGGTGTCACAGTGTGAGTGGTCTCTCGATTTGGTGTCTCAGAGTAAGTGGTCCCTAGATTTGGTGTCGCATTATAAGTGGGCCCTGGAATTGGGGTCACAGTGCAAATACTCCCTGGATTTGGTGTCACAATGTAAGTGGTCCCCGCATTTGGTGTCATAGTGTAAGTTGTCCTTGGATTTGGTGTCACAATGTAAGTGCTCCCTTTAATTGGTGCAACAGTGTAAGGGGTCCCTGGATTTGGTGTCAAGTTGTAAGTGGTCACTGGATTTAGTGTCTCGATGTAAGTGGTCCCTGGATTTCGTGTCACACTGTAAGTCGGCCCTGGATTTGGTGTCTCAGTGTAAGTGGTCCCGGGAATTGGTGTCACAGTGCAAATATTCCCTGGATTTAGTATCACAGTGTAAGTGGTCCCCGCATTTGGTGTCACAGTGTAAGTGGTCCCTGGATTTGGTGTCTCATTGTAAGTGGTCCTAAGATTTGATGTCACAGCAAAGGAGGAGAAAGGGATTAATTAAGAGGGGGAAATAGAGTATGAGAGTAAGCTTGCAAGGAACATAAAAACTGACTGTAAAAGCTTCTATAGATATGTGAAGAGAAAAAGATTGGTGAAGTCAGGCGTAGCTCCCTTGCAGTCAGAATCAGGGGAATTTATAATGGGGAACAAAGAATTGGCTGACCAATTAAATACATACTTTGGTTCTGTCTTCACAAAGGAGGACACAAATAAACTCCCAGAGATGTCAGGGAACATAGGGTCTAATGAGAGGAAGGAATTGAATTAAATCAGTATTTGTAGGGAAATGGTGTTAGGGAAATTGACAGGATTGAAGGCCGATAAATCCCCAGGGCCTGATAATCTACATCCTAGGGTACTAAAGGAAGTGGCCCTCGAAATAGTAGATGCATTGCTGGTCATCTTCCAAAATTCTATCGACTCTGGAACAGTTCCCATGGATTGGAGGGTAGCTAATGTAACCCCACTATTTAAAAAAGGTGTGAGAGAGAAAATGGGGAATTATAGACCGGTAAGTCTGACATCGTTAGTGGGGACCCCAGCTATTCACAATATATATAAATGATCTAGACGAGGGAACTAGATGTAATATCTCCAAGTTTGCAGACGACACAAAGCTGGGTGGGCGTGTGTGTTGTGAGGAGGATGCAGAGAAACTCCAGTATGATTTGGACAGGTCGGGTGATTGGGCAGATGCATGGCAAATGCAGTATAATGTGGATAAATGCGAGGTTATCCACTTCAGTGGCAAAAACAGAAAGACAGATTATTATTTGAACGGCAATAGATTGGGAAAAAGGGAAGTGCAATGAGACCTGGGTGTCCTTGTGCACCAGTCGCTGAAGGTAAGCATGCAAGTGCAGCAGGCGGTTAAGAAGGCAAATGGTATGTTGTCCTTCATAGCGAGAGGATTCGAGTACAGGAGCAAGGATGTCTTGCTGCAGTTGTACAGGGCCTTGGTGAGACCACACCTTGAGTATTGTGTGCAGTTTTGGTCACATTATCTGAGGAAGGATGTTTTTGCCATGGAGAGAGTGCAGCGAAGATTCACCAGACTGATACCTGGGATGGCAGGAATGATGTATGAGGAGAGATTGGGTCGATTAGGCTTATATTCGCTGGAGTTTAGAAGAATGAGAGGGGATTTCATTGAAACTTATAAAATTCTAACAGGACTAGACAGACTAGATGCAGGAAGGATGTTCCCGATGGTGGGGGAGTCCAGAACCAGGGGGTCACAGTCTAAGGATAAGGGGTAAGCCATTTAGGACTGAGATGAGGAGGAATTTCTTCACCCAGAGAGTGGTGAACCAGTGGAATTCTCTACCACACAAGGCAGTTGAGGCCAATTCATTAAATATATTCAAGAAGGAGTTAGATATATTTCTTAAGGCTAAAGGGATTAAGGGATATGGAGAGAAAGCAGGGACAGGGTACTGAATTTGGATGATCAGCCATGATCTCATTAAATGGCGGAACAGGCTCGAGGGGCCGAATAGCCTACTCCTGCTCCTATCTTCGATGTTTCTATGTAAGTGGTCTTTAGATTTGGTGTCACACAACAATTGGTCCCCACACAAAGTGGGTTCTTACATGTGGCAGCCCATCTGGCGGGGCCCGCTGGTTCAGGATATAAAGAGACCGCGCGCTGTTCCTCCTCCCACTGCCTGGGGGAATGGGGCAGATATTTAAAGGGACAGGGACTCCCCTTTCCCTGTCTATTTATAGTTAAAGGGACAGACCCGTTTATCTTGGAGTGTCGGCGGACTTCACTAACAGAGCTCCCATGAACAGTCGCTCCCTTCTGTACTGTGCAGTGATTGTAAACCTGTCTGTTTCAGTGACTTGAGCCTTTCTAAAATGTCTCACTATTTTTGATGATCCATTTGACTTGCTTGGTTAATTTGGAAAGACTTCAGAATTTTGCAGTGTGACGAAGGTTTCCTTTAAAGGTGGAGTAACATTTCTTTCAGAATATTCTGTTCTAACCCTTCCCACCTCCACATTGGCCCCGCCCCACCACCACCCCCACTTTCAAACACTCGGCACTACTGACTGGGAAGGTCCAAAGTGCAGTCCTTGATCTGGGCTGTTAGTTGATCTCAGCCACGGCAACAGTTCAGGGGCCAGAATTGGCCTCAGCACCACTGGGCTAAATAAGAGTAAAAATCAGCCACTGCCCCTGCTCTTGATGGAGATCCAGTCACATCAACTGGGAAGTGTATGGATGTCAATTGAGGGCAGGATTGGACTCGGCTGTGATGCCTACCACAGGGGAAATGCTGCTGACACTCACTGAGTCGGCTGACGGTGAGGCACTAGAGGTTAACTAATGTATGTGGAATTGCACCCAGCCAGATTCAGCGCCTTCTGGAGAGAAGGGGAGAAACAAAATCCCAGCCAGTGCAATGAATGTTGATTTTAGACAGTAAGGATGGAGGCAGAGTTTGTAGAATGGGGAATTTACAGCTTAGGAGGGGCAGGAGAGGACAGAACGTTCTATAGGAACTAGAATTGTCTGTTCTGACTTTCTATCCTGCACTTAAAGTAACAACATTTATAAACCCCATTTCAGAGTGTCAGTAGGGGAGGATCTGCTGATGGAAATTCAAACAAAATATCGCCTCAAGATCTGAGAGATGGACCAGTTTCATCAGGACCTGAATATCATCAGCCTTTGGATATAGAAGGAAAAGCACCAATCACAGCGGGAGAAACAGGACACGTGTTCTGTGTATTTTTTTAAATTTGTTTATGGGATGTGGACATCGCTGGCAAGGCCAGCATTTATTGCCCATCCCTAATTGCCCCTGAGAAGGTAATGGTGAGCCGCCTTCTTGAACCGCTGCAGTCCGTGTGGTGAAGGTGCTCCCACAGTGCTGTGAGGGAGGGAGTTCCAGGATTTTGACCCAGCGGCGATGAAGGATCGCCGATAATCTTCTCAGTCGGGATGGTGTGTGACTTGGAGGGGAACTTGGAGGTGGTGGTGTTCCCATGCGCCTGCTGCCCTTGTCCTTCTAGTTGGAAGAGGTCGCGGGTTTGGGAGGTGCTGCAAAGAAGCCTTGGTGAGTTGCTGCAGTGCATCTTGTAGATGGTACACACTGCAGCCACGGTACGCCGGTGGTGGAGGGAGTGAATGTTTAAGGTGTTGGATGGGGTGCCAATGTAGCGCGCTGCTTTGTCCTGGATGGTGTCGAGCTTCTTGAGTGTTGGAGCTGCACTCATCCAGGCAAGTGGAGAGTATTCCATCACACTCCTTACTTGTGCCTTGTAGATGGTGGAAAGGCTTTGGGGAGTCAGGTGAGACACTCACCGCAGAATACCTAGCCTCTGATCTGCTCTTGTTGCCACAGTATTTATGTGGTTGGTCCAGTTAAGTTTCTGGTCAATGGTGACCCCCAGGATGTTGATGGTGGGGGATTCGGTGATGGTAATGCCGTTAAATGTCAAGGGGCGGTGGTTAGGGATAGTCATTGCCTGGCACTTGTGTGGCACGAACCCACCTTCAACCAATCATCCAGCCTGTGAGACTCGTGCGCCCACCTGAATCATCAGTGTAAATGTGGGGACTGTGGGAGTGAATGCAGTTGCCCGTCTGAGGTGGAAACTCATGGATACAGTCACACCAGGGAGAGGCCGTTCACCAGCTAAGTGTGGAAAGAGATTCACTCGCTTATCTCATCTGTTAGCACACGAAGCATAGAAGCATAGAAGATAGGAGCAGGCCATTCGGCCCCTCGAGCCTGCTCCGCCATTTAATGAGATCGTGGCTGATCATCCAAATTCAGTACCCTGTCCCTGCTTTCTCCCCATATCCCTTGATCCCTTTAGCCTTAAGAAATATATCTATCTCCTTCTTGAATATATTTAATGAATTGGCCTCAACTGCCTTCTGTGGTAGAGAATTCCACAGGTTCACCACTCTCTGGGTGAAGAAATTCCTCCTCATCTCAGTCCTAAATGGCTTACCCCTTATCCTTAGACTGTGACACCTGGTACTGGACTCCCCCGCCATCGGGAACATCCTTCCTGCATCTAGTCTGTCTAGTCCTGTTAGAATGTTATAAGTTTCAATGAGATCCCCTCTCATTCTTCGAAACTCTAGCGAATATAAGCCTAATCGACCCAATCTCTCTTCATACGTCATTCCTGCCATCCCAGGTATCAGTCTGGTAAATCTTCGCTGCACTCCCTCCATGGCAAGAACATCCTTCCTCAGATAAGGCGACCAAAACTGCACACAATACTCAAGGTGTCGTCTCACCAAGGTCTTGTACAACTGCAGCAAGACATCCTTGCTCCTGTACTCGAATCCTCTCGCTATGAAGGCCAACATACCATTTGCCTTCTTAACCGCCTGCTGCACCTGCATGCTTACCTTCAGTGACTGGTGCACAAGGACTCCCAGATCTCGTTGCACTTCCCCTTTTCCCAATCTATTGCCGTTCAGATAATAATCTGTCTTCTTGTTTTTGCCACCAAAGTGGATAACCTCGCATTTATCCACATTATACTGCATCTGCCATGCATCTGCCCAATCACCCAACCTGTCCAAATCATACTGGAGTTTCTCTGCATCCTCCTCACAGCACACACGCCCACCCAGTTTTGTGTCGTCTGCAAACTTGGAGATATTACATCTAGTTCCCTCGTCTAGATCATTAATATATATTGTGAATAGCTGGGGTCCTAGCACCGATCCCTGTGGTACCCCACTAGTCACTGCCTGCCACTCGGAAAAAGACCCGTTTATTCCAACTCTTTGCTTCCTGTCTGCCAACCAGTTCTCTATCCAAATCAGTACCTCACCCACAATCCCATGTGCTTTAACTTTGCACGCTAATCTCTTATGCGGGACCTTATCGAAAGCCTACTGAAAGTCCAAATACACCACATCCACTGTTTCTCCCTTATCTATTCTACCAGTTACATCCTCAAAAAATTCCAGTAGATTAGTCAGGCATGATTTCCCTTTTGTAAATCCATGTTGACTTTGTCCGATCCTGTCACTGTTTTCCAAGTGCTCTGCTATTACATCTTTTATAATGGACTCTAGGATTTTGCCCACTACCGATGTCAGGCTTACCGGTCTATAATTCCCTGTTTTTTCTCTACCACCTTTTTTAAATAGTGGGGTTACATTAGCTACCCTCCAATCCATGGGAACTGTTCCAGAGTCGATAGAATTTTGGAAGATGACCAGCAATGCATCTACTATTTCGAGGGCCACTTCCTTTAGTACCCTAGGATGTAGATTATCAGGCCCTGGGGATTTATCGGCCTTCAATCCCGTCAATTTCCCTAACACCATTTCCCTACAAATAGTGATTTCATTCAATTCCTCCCTCTCATTAAACCCTATGTTCCCCGACATCTCTGGGATCATGTTCATAAAGGGGAGAATCCGTTCAGTGGTCTGTATGTGGAAAGGGATTCAAGCGATCATCCCATTTACTGACACACCAGCACAGTCACACCGGAGAGAGACCGTTTAGATACTTCACGTGTGGGAAGGGATTCACTCCGTTGTCCCAACAATTGACACTCCAGAGTGTCCACATTGAGAACAGTTGCTTTAAATACTCTGACTGTGACAAAAGCTTTCAAAGTTCAAAGCAGCTGATGCACGATCAGCGCATTGATACTGGAGAGAGGCTGTTTCAATATCCTGTGTGTGGGAAGAAATTCACCCCACCTGCTGAGACTCCAGTGAGTTCACATGTGACTGCAGGGGTTTGGATTCTGTTATTAATCACATCCAGGACTGAACCATAGCAGAGTGCCCGTGCACTTGGGTTTATGTGTGAATTATTGATGAATTTTCTCTCAATGGGATCACAGAAACTCATTCTCCATTCACTAATTGGGGCTTTCAAAGGCGGGGCTGTTCCCCAGCATGCCCCGCGGGGGTGAATGTGCCCTATTTCACACTGGAGGAGCCCAGTACGCAGGCGCAGTAACCGCCTGTATTTCGAGCATGCGCAGTGTCATTCTGATCAGAGCCGGGCGAATGCAACAAGCACAGAAAGGTTGGAGATGCGATTTTACGCCGATTACGAATCAGGGGGCGCAGGGAGGTAACGCACCCGGCGGGTGAGCTTCCTAAACACCTGGTGTAGGCCGCAAGCCCCGAATGAGAAACTACAGGTTCCGCTTTTGCAGCTCCGAGGCTTTTTCCCGTTAATAGGCCCAGGTTAACGGTGGCCATCTTTGTAAAGGAAAGCTGAAGATTGGTGTGTCGCAATGTTGCTTCAGCGAGCGGTAGAGCGCATGCGCGGCCATCTTGGTAAAGTAACCATGCGGGGGCAAGGCTTCAAGGTCCCAGTGAGTGAACTGAACCCAGCCAGAGTCAGCACCTTCAGGGGAGGAGAGGGAGGGGAACCAGTGAGTGTAGAACTGAACCCAGCCAGAGTCAGCACCTTCAGGGGAGGAGAGGGAGGGGAACCAGTGAGTGTAGAACTGAACCCAGCCAGAGTCAGCACCTTCAGGGGAGGGGAACCAGTGTGTGTCGAACTGAACCCAGCCAGAGTCAGCACCTTCAGGGGAGGAGAGGGAGGGGAACCAGTGAATGTAGATCTGAACCCAGCCAGAGTTGGTGGAGAAAACTGGGAGCGGAGGACAAACTGTCTTGAGACGTGCGATGTGTTTGGATTTCAGCACAGGGAGGAGGGACAATGTGTGGGACGGGGATTTACAGCTTTGGAGGAACAAGAGAGGAAAGAATGTTCTTTAGAAACTAGAATTGTCCGTTCTGAATTTCTGTCCTGTACTTACAGTGATGAGTTTTGTAACCTCCTTTTACAGGGTATTAGAAGGGGAGGATTTGCAGACAGGAAACTCAAACCAAACATCACATCAAGATCTGACGGAGTCACTCGATTACTCAGGACCTGAATATCATTGGCCTTTGAATGTGGAAGGAGAAATGTTTGCCTGTTCTGTCTGTGGGAAAAGATTTCAAACATCAGTGTGACTGGAAAAGCACCGAGACACACACCCGAGTGAGAGTGTTCCAGTGCACTGACAGTGGAAAGAGCTTTAACCAGTTACACAGCCTGAAAAAACATCGCACCATTCACAGCGGGGAGAAACTGTACACGTGTTCTGTGTGGACAAGGTTTCAACTGATCGTCCAACCTGGAGAGACAAAAGGACACCCGCACCACGGAGAAACCATGGAAATGTGGGGACTGTGGGAAGGGATTCAGTTACCCATCCCAGCTGGAAACTCATCGACGCAGTCACACGGGTGAGAGACCGTTCACCTGCCCCGTGTGTGGGAAGGGATTCACTCAGTCATCCAGCCTGCTGACACATCAGCGAGTTCACACTGATAAGAGACTGTACAAATGTTCTGACTGTGGGAAGAGCTTCAAAAGCAAACAGCACCTGCTGACCCACCAGCGTGTTCACAATGGGGAGAGTTTGTTCACCTGCTCCGAGTGTGGGAAGGAATTCGCTCGGTCATCCCGCCTTACACAACACCAGCTTGTTCACACTGATAAGAGACCATTTAAATGTTCTGATTGTGAAAAGAGCTTTAAAAGCTCAAGGGATCTGCTGACACACCAACGCACTCACACCGGGGAGAGGCCGTTTATCTGCTCTGCCTGTGTGAAGGGATTCATGCTGTCATCCGACCTGCTGAGACACCAGCGAGTTCACACTGGGGAGAGGCCGTTCACCTGCTCTGAGTGTGGGAAGGGATTCACTCTGTCATCCCACCTGCTGACACACCAGCGAGTTCACACTGGGGAGAGACCGTTCACCTGCTCCGAGTGTGGGAAGGGATTCACTCAGTCATCCCACCTGCTGACACACCAGCGAGTTCACACTGGGGAGAGACCGTTCACCTGCTCTGAGTGTGGGAAGGGATTCACTCAGTCATCCCACCTGCTGAAACACCAGCGAGTTCACTTGTGACTGCAGGGGTTGGATTCTGCTGTTAATCACATCCCGGACTGAACTATGTTCATTCTGACAGTTGGGGTTTGTTTCTGCTGATGTTAGTAACCCCTATAACTGGGCTGGAGTTTAATATTCTGGATAAATGTCAAACACTCAGTGAATTGAGTATTTGATGTCTCTGAGATAAGAGGAGACTAATTGATGTCCTGTCAGCGACTGCTCCATTTCTGGGCCTTTTCTCCTTTCTCAGTCTAGATAATTTCAGTTCTCAGACCTTCTCTTACTCTCAAGTCCCAGCTCTCCAGACCTTCCAGAGTGCATGTAATAGAGAATGACTGAACATTTGTCCCAGTGTAACTTTTGCTGTTATGAAATCAAAAAGACTTGAATTTCTATCTCGCCTTTCACAACCTCAGGACGTCCCAAACACTTTACAGAAAATGAAATACTTTTGAAGTGTAGTCACTGTTGGAATGTAGGAAATGCGGCTGCCTATATGCGCACAGCAAGATCCCACACACAGCACGATGGTATTGAGCAGATAATCTATTTTGCTGCTGTTGATTGAGGATGGAAGGGGATGTGTAAAGAGGTGGTCTGTGGATGGAGATGTGAAACATGGAAACAGTGTCTGTGTGATAGTGACACAGCCTTGTGGTGACAGTCAGAACAATGCACAGATATCTCAGCTTTGAGCAGGGCCAGATCACGAATGCAGTAAACAAGTTCAGTATAACTCTCGCCAGTGTAGCCACAGCTTGTTATAACAGACCTGGGGAGAAGAGAGCTCTGAATCCACTGTATTATCCCTGTCTCCGGACGGGTAACTATACTCTGTCTGTATTATTCCAATGCTGTTAATAAAGTCAGTAAAAGACAATCTGTTGTTGTGAGCTTGATTATCTGGTGTCTGAAACCACAAGACTCAATTTTTAGAGTCAAGAAGATGAACAAGTGAACACATCACGACCCAATACTCCAGCTCTATATTCACAGGAGAAAGTCTGTTATCCAACTGCTCGAGTGGATGGAATAGAGAAAGATCCCTGACGTAATAAAGACTCACTACGCACTTGAACATAAAGCAAGGCTTTAATCAACTTGTAACAAAACATGGAGGTCTAGTTAGCAGTCACTAGCTTCCTGTTTCCAGATTGTCTCTGCCCAAGGTGGGCCCATGCCTGAGTATTTATACTCCCTGGACGGCGCCCCAGCTGGCCACCCAGTAGTACTTCCTGAGTTGTTACTTGCGACTTATGACATTCTTCCTCCCTAAAAGGTTTGGAAGTCCAGTCTTCCTTTAACGGACTAGGCGGACCAGAAATAGCCGCAGACGTTTAGCTCTCTGCTTGTGACTGGAAGGCACGTCTCCCCGGACCGTGTCCTGGTCCCTGGGTCGCTTGGCCCGTACCGGTAAGTCAGTAGAGTCCGCGTCATCTTGATCATCCTGTGGAGGACTGGGAATATCATGACTCCGGGTGCGGGTCCCCACAGGTGCTGAGCTGGCCTCATCCCGGGTCGTGGCTGGAGATTGTCCGGCGTCCTGGTTTCGGGTGGCCATCCTACGGGGAGCGTCCAGCTCCCTGAGTTCATCCGGTAGCGTTGCCGGCAGATCCCCCGATGTCCCAGGCGGGGCGTCATTTTCATAGGGGTGCGGAGTGTTGATATCATTGTCGGGGGATCCTTCATCATTCGGGCCCGTGTGACCGGTTGGGCAGGGAGCCAGATCTCGGAGCGAGACGGTGGTCTCCCGGCCATCAGGGTACCGTACGTGCGCATACGTGGGGTTTACCTCCGTTAACTCCACCTCGTCAACGAGAGGGTCGTTTTTGGCAGACCAGACAAACCTCCGGAGTAGTACCGGGCCTGGAGCCACCAACCATGACGGTAGAGACGTCCCATGTGTAGAGTGACGCCGGAATTTGAAGAATCGCTCATGAGGCGTGACATTAGTAGATGTGGAGAGAAGAGACCTGATAGAGTGTAACGCGTCGGGGAGCACCGTTTCCCACTGCTGGTCCGGCAGGTTGCGTGACCTTAGTGCCAGACGGACAGCGTTCCAGATGATGGCATTGTATCGTTCAACCTGTCCATTACCGATTGGGTGATATGGTGTCGTCCTACTTGAGGCGATTCCCCGTTGGGAGAGATAACTTTTAAGTTCACTCGACATAAAGGAGGGACCCCGATCAGTGTGGATAAAATTGGCCGTCCCGCAAAGGGAAAAGACCTGATCGAGGCATTTAATTACCGTAGAGGTAAGCATATTAGGGCAGGGGAAGGCGAAGGGAAAGCGTGAATACTCGTCCACCATCGTAAGTAGGTAGGTGTTCCTTGTCGATGAAGGCAATGGCCCTTTAAAGTCTATGCTGAGCCTCTGCATAGGCTGCATTGCATGTATGAGTAAGCCATCTGATGGGCGAAAGAATTGTGGTTTCAATTCTGCACAAATCCTACAGGAGGAGCATGTTTTCTTTACGTCCTCGGTTGAAAATGGTAGATTTTTGGAGCGCACAAAGTGCAACATGCGGGTCACACCAGGATGGCATAAGCCCATATGCAAATCCGCCAGAGTCGACGTTGACATTGAGGAGCAAAATGCCCGTGTGAAGGTATCTGGGGCCACGTTCTGTTTGCCGGGTCGGTAACAGATAGTATATCCAAAGGCAGCCAGCTCCATCCTCCAGAGTTGAATTTTATTATTTTTGATTTTCGTGCGCCTCCGGTTATCCAACATGAAGGCCACAGAGCGCTGGTCAGTTATAAGCGTAAAATGACGCCGAGCAAGAAAATGACCCCATTGGCGTACAGCCTCGATGATGGCCGTAGCCTCCTTCTCGACGGGGGGGTAATGGAGCTCGCTACCCTGCAAGGTTCTGGATAGGAATGCCACGGGTCGGCCACCTTGATTCAAGGTAGCGGAGATCGCCACCTCCGATGCATCGCATTCGACCACAAAAGGAAGATTTTCGTCAATGGAGCGAAGCGTGGCTTTCTCCAGCTGTCGTTTGAGGAGGTTGAAGGCAGAAATAGCCGTAGCTTCCAATGGAAAAGACTTCGCAAGGAGCAGGGGCTGTATTTTATCGGAGAAGTGTGGTATCCATTTTGCGTAATAAGCAAACATGCCAAGTGCCCGACGAAGAGAGCCGAGGTTTGTCGGGGGAGGGAGCTCCTGAAGTGGACGAAGTCGCTCTGGGTCCGGTTTAATAACACCGTTGCCCACCCAGTAGCCAAGAATGTTCACCGATGGCACCGACTTCACCGATTTGGATTCGTTTAATGTTAAGTGGCGACGGCGGAGTACGTCAAAAAATCTCTGAAGATTAGCGTCATGCTCCTTTTGATCATGGCCGGCAATAGTGATATTGTCTAAATACGGAAAGGTATCCGTCAAGTTCTCTTGCCGGACTAGGCCATCCATGGCCCGTTGGAAGACGGCCACCCCATTGGTGACCCCGAATGGAAGGCGGCGAAACTGGAAAAGCCGACCATTGGCCTCAAAGGCCGTATACTTCTTGTCGGAGTCTTGCAGTGGCACCTGATGGTACGCGCTTTTTAAATCGAAGGTCGAGAATACCTTGTATTTGGCAAGGTTGTTGACCATGTCATCTATGCGTGGCAGCGGGTAGGCATCCAGATCGGTATATAGATTAATAGTCTGCGAATAATCGATACACAGACGTTTTTTATGTTGTTTTAAGGGATTCCTCACGATGACGACCTGAGCCCGCCAGGGAGATGAACATGGCTCGATAATACCGTCGACTAAAAGGCGAGAGATTTCCGCCTCAATAAACGCTCGATCATCTTGGCTAAAGCGCCGCGATTTGGTGGCTATGGGTTTACAGCGGGGGGGGGGAGATTGGCAAACAGGGAGGGTTCACCGAGTAAGGCCGCCGAGAGTGCACAAAACGGCACCTTAGAAATGGTAAGCTCCGGCCTTGACCCTCCAAACTCAAAAGTGATCTTCTTATGCTGCTTCTGGAAGTCCTGTCCCAGAAGCACATCGCTGCATAAGTTTGCGAGTACTCCGAGCCGGGTGGAGAGATACGTGCGGCCGTTGAGGATGAGGTTGACCAGACAGAAGCCAGAAGAATTGGTGGTCAGAGTCGTCAGAGCCATTGCAATCTCCCTGTCCGAGGGATAAATGTGCAGTTTTAACCTGTTGACAGCCCGCTTACTAATGAAGCTGTCAGAGCTGCAGGAGTCGATTAGCGCGCTTAGAGTGTACGCATTTACTGAAACCTTCGTGGCTGCATGGGACAAACTTTGGGGAAAAACAGCCGTGATGGGAGGAGGGGCAATTTTCCCTTCGGCAACTGTAGCCTTAACAGTAGTTCTTGGGGGAGGAGCAGCTCCATAGATAGCAGCTGTGAAGCTAACAGGAGCTCTCGACCGGTATACTTTAGAGGAGCGGCCTTTCTTGTTAGCAAAGGCCCGTGACTGGCATACCTTGGAAAAGTGTCCTTTCTTGCTGCAATGATTGCAGGTCACATTACGAGCCGGGCAAAATTTTCTGTGATGGCACGCCCCTCCACAAAAGAAACACTTTCTTCCTGATTGCCAGGATGCTGCTAGGGCGGGGTCGTCATCAGCGAAGGCCTCTAGGGTAGGGTCGTCGTCTGTTAGAGTAGAGTCAACATCAGTGGGGGCATCCGCCCGAGACCTACCGAAAGACTCATTAAAGGAGATAGCCGCCGCCCGTGCACGTGGTGGGAGATAAGTGTCTGCATTTTTCTTGGCCAAGTCCAAGGAACACGCCTGGTCATAAGCAGCCCGTAAATTGAGGGTTTTATTTTCCAGCAGGCGCTGACGTATAAAAGGGGACGCGATTCCATTGATAAAGGAATCACGGATTAGTTCCTCTTGATACTGTTCAGCTGAAACTGCTTTAAGGTTACAATCCTTGCTGAGCCTGCGAAGTTTCTGGAGAAATTCATCGAGTGATTCCCCAGGCTGCTGCCGAGTTGTGGCCAGTAGGTGTCGAGCAAAGATTTCATTTGGGGACTTGATATATAGCTGCTGTAAGATTTCGATAGCAGTGTCATAGTCTATACAGTCCTCAATATAATCATACACATGAGGAGACACGTAGTTGATAAGCATTCGTAACTTATTAGGGACATCCGCCCCACATTCTTCAAGAAAGTTGCTAAAGGTACGAAACCAATGCTTCCATACCTTTGCTGCCACAGGTGCATTCGGGTCCAGGTCGAGACGAGCGGGTCTAAGGAGTTTTTCCATGATGGATCAGTTTCTTGCCCAAGTTCCATTCTGTGGTTCGAGTTGCAGCTGGTTGTTCCGAATCACCCAAAGCGTGGAGACGATATCAAGTTGATTAAATTGACGTAATAAAGACTCACTACGCACTTGAACATAAAGCAAGGCTTTAATCAACTTGTAACAAAACATGGAGGTCTAGTTAGCAGTCACCAGCTTCCTGTTTCCAGATTGTCTCTGCCCAAGGTGGGCCCATGCCTGAGTATTTATACTCCCTGGACGGCGCCCCAGCTGGCCACCCAGTAGTACTTCCTGAGTTGTTACTTGCGACTTATGACAATCCCTACTCGAAGAACATTTACAATCTGTTACAAATACCTTTCAAAGCCCGACTGGTAAAACCGTCGGTTTCATTTCAATCAGAAGGCAACAGAATGAAGAAAGATCCCAACTCTAAGAAACAATCAAATCATTTGTAAATATCTTTCAAATTCTGACAGGTTCCAAATATCAATGGAAGATGAACGGGGGTTGGAGAGTAGGGGTGAAAGAGGAGTTGGGGTGAGGGGGTTGGAGAGTAGGGGGAAAGAGGAGTTGGGGTGAGAGGGGTTGGAGAGTAGGGGTGAAAGAGGAGTTGGGGGTTGGAGAGTAGGGGTGAAAGAGGAGTTTGGGTGAAGGGGGGTTGGAGAGTAGGGGTGAAAGAGGAGTTTGGGTGAAGGGGGGTTGGAGAGTAGGGGTGAAAGAGGAGTTGGGGTGAGGGGGGTTGGAGAGTAGAAGTGAAAGAGAAGTTGGGGTGAGGGTGGTTGGAGAGTAGGGGTGGAAGAGGAGTTGGGTGAGAGGGTTTGGAGAGTAGGGGTGAAAGAGGAGTTGGGGTGATAGAGGAGTTGGGGTGAGAGGGGTTTGGAGAGTCGGGGTGAAAGAGGAGTTGGGGTGAGGGGGGTTGGAGAGTAGGGGTGAAAGAGGAGTTGGGGTGAGGGAGGTTTGGAGAGTCGGGGTGAAAGAGGAGTTGGGGTGAGAGGGGTTGGAGGGTAGGGGTGAAAGAGGAGTTGGGGTGAGGGGGGTTGGAGAGTAGGGTGAAAGAGGAGTTGGGGTGAGGGGGGTTGCAGAGTAGGGGTGAAAGAGGAGTTGGGGTGAGGGAGTTGGAGACTAGGGGTGAAAGAGGAGTTGGGGTGAGGGGGGTTGGAGAGTAGGGGTGAAAGAGGAGTTGGGGTGAGGGGAGTTGGAGAGTAGGGGTGAAAGAGGAGTTGGGGTGAGGGGGGTTGGAGAGTAGGGATGAAAGAGGAGTTGGGTGAGGGGGGTTGGAGAGTAGGGGTGAAAGAGGAGTTGGGGTGAGGGGTTTGGAGAGTAGGGGTGAAAGAGGAGTTGGGGTGAGGGCGGTTGGAGAGTAGGGGTGAAAGAGGAGTTGGGGTGAGGGGGGTTGGAGAGTAGGGGTGAAAGAGGAGTTGGGGTGAGGGGGGTTGGAGAGTAGGGGTGAAAGAGGAGTTGGGGTGAGGGGGGTTGGAGAGTAGGGGTGAAAGAGGAGTTGGGGTGAGGGGAGCTGGAGAGTAGGGGTGAAAGAGGAGTTGGGGTGAGGGGTTTGGAGAGTAGGGGTGAAAGAGGAGTTGTGGTGACGGGGGTTGGAGAGTAGGGGTGAAAGAGGAGTTGGGGTGAGGGGAGTTGGAGAGTAGGGGTGAAAGAGGAGTTGGGGTGAGGGGGTTTCACTGGCCATTAATAGACTCTGTTGAACTATAATGTTGTTTATTTTCTCTTTACAATATTTTGAATTGTGTGTTTAACTGATGTCAGATGCGGGGCTGCCGTTACTTGCGGGCACTGGGCTGTTTCTGGTGAATTAATATGGACAGTGTTAATGGGGAATAGATTCGTGTGGGATCATTCTGTGCTGAACACATTGCTGGGCTGCGGGTTTGCACTCAGTTCCAATGAGGAAGTGCTGTTGAAACACAAACCTGCCAGAGATTTAAACCCCGTGGGCAATCACCCAATGATGTCAATGTTGGCGGGTGAAAGATTCCTAACCCCAGGACCCGCCCACCGCCCCTGTGCACTGAACCTTCAATCACAGCCTCACAGCAAATCCAGGGACCATTTACACCGTGACCCCAAATCGAGGGACCACTTACAGTAAGACACCAAATCCAGGGACCCCTTCCATTGAGACACCAAAGTCAGGGATCTCTTTCACTGTGACACCAAATCCAGGGACCACTTACAATGTGACACAAAATCCAGGGACCACTTACTCTGAGACAACAATTCCAGGGGTCTCTTACACCGTGACACCAAATCCAAGGCCAACACTGTGGCCCCAAATCCAGGGACCACTTACACGGTGACACAAAATCTAGGGATCACTGACACTGAGACACCAAATCCAGGGGCCACTTACAGTGTGACACCAAATCCAGGAACCACTTACATTGACACACGAAATCCAGTGACCACTTACAGTGTGACACCAAATCCAGGGACCACTTATACTAAGACTACAAATCCAGGTTTCAGTTATACTGAGGCACCAAATCCAGGGGCCACTTACAGTGTGACACCAAATCCAGGGACCACTTACACTGAGTCTATAAAATGAGAATCAGAGAGCCTCAGAATGGGGAATGGTCATGGTGGTGAAATCAGCTCCAGTGAGGGTGAAAGGCGGGTAATGGATGAAGATATGACGGTGGAATCAGATGGCAACTGTTGGGGCCTGGTGACAGGTTATTGTCACAAGCCCTTTTCAGGCAGGCCAATGATTGGATCTAACCAGTGCAACACCTGGATCCGCCTGTTCTTGTCCCAAAATCCCAAAATCTAATGTCCCTGATGTATTTTTCTGTGAGAAATGTAGAGATGTGAAAGAAGGGAGGAAATGAGGCTTGCACAGGAAATAAGGTTCCTTGAATGAACAATTCGTGAGGCTGTTTTGTGACTCGTCTGCATGAGGTTGAAAAACATGAAATGTAAAAGGACACGTCCACTGACACTGGCATTGTCAATAATGGTGTCTAACCTCAATCACTGTCTCCTCTGCTTAATATCCTATTGACTACCCCCAACCACTAACCACAATCCTAACCAATAACCACAAACCACAACCACTAACACCTGAACCTACACCCGAACCCCAGCCCCTAACTAAGGATTGTTGACAGGGGTCAATGCAGGAGCTGACGACCTGATAAAGGAAGTATGTTAAACAAATATCTCCATTAAAGAAATAGTGCAAGGTATGTTAGTAACAAGAGATTAAATCAACAAGATCATCAAACTCAGCAATGACAATTACAAAGATCAGAATATTTCAAAGCCTATCACATGCAATATGTGTGGAGGATTATTACTAAATCGGATAATAAAAAATGTTGCATGATACAGAAAATAACATTTCACATCTAATGCAAGATAATTCAATAAAGCTGATCTGACCAAGGGTCCCCGACTCGAAACGTTGACTCTGTTTCTCTCTCCTCGATGGTGCCTGGCCTGCTGAGTGATCAGCATTTTCTGTTATTATTTCAGATTTCCAGCATCTGCCGTATTTTGCTATTGCTGTAGTTCAATAAAGCGGTTTCAAAGTAACGTCAGGTGAGTATAAAGTGAGACACTGCAGTTCAGACTATTACCACCACAAGCCATGCACTCAAACGGAACACGCTTAGGGCTTGATGTGGTAGAAGGTGAACTAGATGAGAAGTGATATAATCTAGAGGAAGAAAAGGCCCAAAATTGTACAGTGGGTAACAGAACATCAATTAAATATTCGACACACTGTGAGCTTGAAACAAAGCTGATTTATTCAATATTTATACACAATATTAATCTCCAGCCCAGGTACAGGGGTTATTAAGATCAGCAGAAACACATTCTAACTTCCAGAATGAACATGGTTCAGTGCTCAATGCATTTTAGTAAATCCTCTTCTATTCACAAATGCGGCCTTGCAATGGCGGGGCTTTTACCCAGCATTCCCCGCGGGGGAAAATGTGCCGCACCCGGACGACAGGAGCCCAGTGCGCAGGCGCGTCTAACACCGGATGAGCGTGGATGCAACGTGTCTCCGAATAAATCGGTAAGAAACGGCCTGCGGGAGCGGAGTAAAGGACGGGCGGGTGGGCGGGAACGCTGCATAAACAACTGGTGTAGGCCGCAAGCCCCAATAATAACGTGAAGGTCCCGCGTTTGCAGCTTCGGGTCTTCTCCCGGTCACAGGCCCGGCTAACGGCCGCCATCTTTGTGCAGGGAAGCGGGAGGGTTCAGCGCGCCGCCATCTTGATTCAGTGAGTAGCCAAGCCTATTAGCGGCCATCTTCGTGCAGGAGCAAAACGTGGCGGGGCTTCAGTGCCCGGGAGAGTAAATCATTGATAGAGTTATTGGATTCAGACTCTCCACGCCTCGGATTTCTCACCATCTCTCCTGAAGGCGCTGGTAAAAGCAGAGCATACGTTTAATATCCCACACAATTGTAACAGAAGAGCCCCAGAGCTGGGCCCCCCTTGTACAGTCCCAGGGTTGGAATCTCCATGTGCAGACCCAGGGTTAGAATCCCCATGTACAGTCCCAGGGTTAGAATCACCATGTACAGTCCCAGGGTTAGAATCCCCATGGACAGACCCAGGGCTGGAATCCCCATGTACAGTCCCAGGGTTGGAATCCCCTTGTACAGTCCCAGGATATGAATCCCCATGTACAGTCCCAGCGTTGGAATCCCAATGCACAGTACCATAGAACATAGAACATAGAACAGTACAGCACAGTACAGGCCCTTCGGCCCTCGATGTTGTGCCGAGCATTGTCCGAGACCAAGATCAAGCTATCACACTCCCTATCACTCTGGTGTGCTCCATGTGCTTATCCAATAACCGCTTGAAAGTTCCTAAAGTGTCCGACTCCACTATCACAGCAGGCAGTCCATTCCACACCCCAACCACTCTCTGAGTAAAGAATCTACCTCGGACATCCCTTCTATATCTCCCCCCATGCACCTTATAGTTATGCCCCCTTGTAACAGCTGCCTCTACCCGAGGAAATAGTCTCTGAACATCCACTCTATCTATCCCCCTCATCATCTTATAAACCTCTATTAAGTCGCCTCTCATCCTCCTCCGCTCTAAAGAGAAAAGCCCCAACTCCCTCAATCTTTCCTCATAAGACCTCCCCCCCAAACCAGGCAGCATCCTGGTAAATCTCCTTTGCACTCTTTCCAATGCTTCCACGTCCTTCCTATAGTGAGGTGACCAGAACTGCACACAATATTCCAAATGTGGTCTCACCAAGGTCCTGTACAGTTGCAGCATAACCTCACGGTTCTTAAACTCAAACCCTCTGTTAATAAACGCCAACACACCATAGGCCTTCTTTACTGCTCTATCCACTTGAGTGGCAACCTTCAGAGATCTGTGGATATGAACCCCCAGATCCCTCTGCTCCTCCACGTTCCTCAGAACCCTGCCGTTGACCCTGTAATCCTTATTCAAATTTGCCCTACCAAAATGAATCACCTCGCACTTATCAGGGTTAAATTCCATCTGCCATTTTTCGGCCCAGCTCTGCATCCTATCAATGTCTCTTTGCAGCCTACAACTGCCCTCCACCTCATCCACCACTCCACCAATCTTGGTGTCATCAGCAAATTTACTGATCCACCCTTCAGTCCCCTCCTCCAAGTCATTGATAAAAATCACAAACAGCAGAGGACCCAGCACCGACCCCTGTGGCACACCGCTGGTAACTGGTCTCCAGTCCGAAAATGTTCCATCCACCACCACCCTCTGCCTTCTATGAGATAGCCAGTTACTTATCCAATCGGCCAAATTTCCCTCTATCCCACAACTCCTTACTTTCTTCATGAGACGACCATGGGGAACCTTATCAAACGCCTTACTAAAATCCATGTATACGACATCAACTGCTCTACCTTCATCTACACACTTAGTTACCTCCTCAAAGAATTCAATCAAATTTGTTAGGCAAGAATCCGTGTTGACTATCCCTGATTAAGTTGCCCCTTTCCAAATGGTCATAAATCCTATCCCTCAGGACCTTTTCCATTATCTTACCAACCACCGAAGTAAGACTAACCGGCCTATAATTACCAGGGTCATTCCTATTTCCTTTCTTGAAGAGAAGAACAACATTCGCCACTCTCCAGTCCTCTGGCACCATCCCCGTGGACAGTGAGGACCCAAAGATCAAAGCCAGAGGCTCTGCAATCTCCTCCCTTGCCTCCCAAAGAATCCTAGGATATATCCCATCTGGCCCAGGGGACTTATCGACCCTCAGGTTCTTCAAAATTGCTAAAACATCTTCCCTCAGAACATCTACCACCTCCAGTCTATCCACCTTTATCACACTCTCATCCTCAAGAACATGGCCCCTCTCCTCGGTGAACACTGACGAAAAGTATTCATTCATCACCTCTCCTATCTCTTCTGACTCCATGCACAAGTTCCCACTACTGTCCTTGACCGGCCCTACCCTCACCCTGGTCATTCTTTTATTTCTCACATAAGAGTAAAAAGCCTTGGGGTTTTTCTTGATCCGACCCGCCAAGGACTTCTCATGCCCCCTCCTAGCTCTCCTAAGCTCTTTTTTTAGCTCATTCCTTGCTACCTTGTACCCCTCAATCGACCCAACTGAACCTTGTTTTCTCATCCTTACATACGCTTCCTTTTTCCTCTTGACTAGACATTCAACCTCTTTTGTGAACCATGGTTCTCTCACTCGGCCATTTCCTCCCTGCCTGACAGGGACATACCTATCAAGGACACGCAGTAATTGCTCCATGAAAAAGCTCCACTTTTCGTTTGTGCCTTTCCCTGATAGTTTCTGTTCCCATCTTATACTCCCTAATTCTTGCCTAATCGCATCATAATTACCCCTCCCCCAATTATAAACCCTGCCCTGCCGTATGGCCTTATCCCTCTCCATTGCAATAGTGAAAGTTACCGAATTGTGGTCACTATCTCCAAAGTGCTCTCCCACATACAAATCAAACACTTGGCCCGGTTCATTACCCAGTACCAAATCCAACGTGGCCCCACCTCTTGTCGGCCTATCCACATATTGTGTCAGGAAACCCTCCTGCACACACTGTGCAAAAACTATCCCATCCGAACTGTTTGACCTATAAAGGTTCCAATCAATATTTGGAAAGTTGAAGTCACCCATGACAACTACTCTGTGACCTCCACACCTATTCATAATCTGCTTTGCAATTTCTTCCTCCACATCTTTATTACTATTTGGGGGCCTGTAGAAAACTCCTAACAACGTGACCGCTCCTTTCCTATTTCTAACTTCAGCCCATATTACCTCAGACGGCAGATCCCCCTCGAACTGCCTTTCTGCCGCTGTTAAACTATCCTTGATTAACAATGCTACTCCTCCACCTTTCTTACCAACTTCCCTACTCTTACTGAAACATCTATACCCCGGAACTTCCAACAACCATTCCTGTCCCTGTTCTAACCATGTCTCCGTAATGGCCACCACATCGTAGTCCCAAGTACCAATCCACGCTCCAAGTTCTCCTACCTTATTCCGGATGCTCCTTGCATTGAAGTAGACACACTTCAAGCCATCTTCCTGTCTGCCGGTACATTCCTGCGACCTTGATACCCTCCTCAGTACCTCCCTACACTCACCACTGGCTCGTGGACTACAGCCCTTTTTCCCATCCCCCTGACAAATTAGTTTAAACCCCCCCGAAGAGCAGTAGCAAATTTCCCTCCTAGGATATTGGTGCCCCTCTGGTTCAGGTGCAAACCGTCCTGTTTGTACAGGTCCCACCTTCCCCAGAATGTGCTCCAATTATCCACATAACTGAAACCCTCCCCCCTACACCATCCCTGCAGCCACGTGTTTATCTGCACTCTCTCCCTGTTCCTCAACTCGCTAGCACGTGGCACCGGCAACAAACCAGAAATTACAACATGGTTTGTACTGGCTCTCAGCTTCCAACCTAGCTCCCTAAATTCCTGTTTTAAATCCCCGTCCCTTCTCCTACCTATGTCGTTGGTACCGATGTGTACCACGACTTGTGATTGTTCCCCTTCCCCTTTGAGGATTCTGAAAACACGGTCCGAGACGTCACGGACCCTGGCACCCGGGAGGCAACATACCATCCGTGAGTCTCTTTTGCTGCCACAGAACCTCCTATCTGTCCCTCTGGCTATTGAGTCCCCAATAACTATTGCTCTCCTGCTCTCCCCCCTTCCCTTCTGAGCCACAGGGACCGACCCAGCGCCGGAGATCCGGTCACCGTGGCTTACCACTGGTAAGTCGTCCCCCTCAACAGTATTCAAAGCGGTATACCTGTTACTGAGGGGAACGACCACAGAGGATCCCTGCACTGACTGCTTCCTCCTCGCCCCTCTCACCGTCACCCATCTATCTTCATGCTTTGGAGTAATTACATCCCTGAAGCTTCTATCTATGACCTCCTCTGCCTCCCGAATGATCCGAAGTTCATCCAGCTCCAGCTCCAGTTCCCTAACACGGTTTTCGAGGAGCTGGAGATGGGTGCACTTCCCACAGGTGTAATCAGCAGGGACACCTACGGCGTCCCTCACCTCAAACATTCTGCAGGAGGAACATTTCACTGCCTCCCCTGCCATCCCCTCCAGCTAACTTGCAGATTAAACTAGAACAAAAAAGAGCTTACCTGATAGTCACTCACCTCCTTTAGGTTGGAGGAGGAGGAAGGGTGGGGGACACTACAAGTGTAGTGTCTCGGGTTTAGGAACCGCCCAACTTATATACAGGTAAAAATTAATCACCTACCCAGCAACCACTGCGTCCCGCACTTTAAAAGCCTCTGTGGGCCGACCTGGTCGCCGCCGCCTCTTAAGTCCTCCGCCTCGCCGCAGCCGCTCCACCCAGGTCCGCTGCCTCTGTGGGCCTACCTGGTCGCCGCCGCCTCTTAAGTCCTCCGCCTCGCCGCAGCCGCTCCACCCAGGTCCGCCGCCTCTGTGGGCCTACCTGGTCGCCGCCGCCTCTTAAGTCCTCCGCCTCGCCGCAGCCGCTCCACCCAGGTCCACCGCCTCTGTACCAGGGTTGGAATCCTCATGTACATTCCCAGGGTTGGAATCCCCATGTACAGTCCCAGGGTTGGAATCCCCATGTACAGTCCCAGGGTTGGAATCCCCATGTACAATCCCAGGGTTAGAATCCCCATGTACAGTCCCAGGGTTGGAATCCCCATGTACATTCCCAGGGTTGGAATCACCATGTACAGTCCCAGGGTTGGAATCCCCATGTACAGTCCCAGGGTTGGAATCCCCATGTACAGTCCCAGGGTTCGAATCCCCATGTACATTCCCGGGGTTAGAATCCCCATGTACAATCCCAGGGTTGGAATCCCCATGTACAGTCCCAGGGTTAGAATCCCCATGTACATTCCCGGGGTTAGAATCCCCATGTACAATCTCAGGGTTAGAATCCCCATGTACAGTCCCAGGGTTAGAATCCCCATGTACAGTCCCAGGGTTAGAATTCCCATGTACAGTCCCAGGGTTCGAATCCCCATGTACATTCCCGGGGTTAGAATCCCCATGTACAATCCCAGGGTTGGAATCCCCATGTACAGTCCCAGGGTTAGAATCCCCTTGTACAGTCCCGGGGTTAGAATTCCCATGTACAGTCCCAGGGTTGGAATCCCCATGTACAGTCCCAGGGTTGGAATCCCCATGTACAGTCCCAGGGTTCGAATCCCCATGTACATTCCCGGGGTTAGAATCCCCATGTACAATCCCAGGGTTGGAATCCCCATGTACAGTCCCAGGGTTAGAATCCCCATGTACATTCCCGGGGTTAGAATTCCCATGTACAGTCCCAGGGTTGGAATCTCCATGTACAGTCCCAGGGTTAGAATCCCCATGTACAGTCCCAGGCTTATAATCCCCATGTACAGTCCCAGGGTTGGAATCCCCATGTACAGTCCCAGGGTTAGAATCCCCATGTACAGTCCCAGGGTTAGAATCCCCATGTACAGTCCCAGGGTTAGAATCCCCATGTACAGTCCCAGGGTTAGAATCCTCATGTACAGTCCTAGGGTTAGAATTCCCATGTACAGTCCCAGTGGTTGGAATCCAGACGTTTGCCAATGAGCTTGGGCCCCAGCACATGCTCACTGTAAAACTCAGGTCAAGAGCAATCCCAGCGTGCCCACTCTGAACCCGGTTTGCTGCTCCCTCTGTGCCCAGCACTGCCTGCTCCCCCGGCTCACGGAAGTGGAATTCAGCCTCAGTGTTACAAGTTTCCTCGGTTACAGGCTGGAGAGAGGAATAATTCAATCTGAGACCGAGCTGTGTGATTGGTTCAGTCTGTCATCGGAACAGGAGGGGCCCAGGATTAATCCCGTCTGTATATCCTCCCGATCCTGATACCCTGTAAAAGCTGTTTACAAAAGTCATCACTGTAAGTAGGAACAGGAGGAGGCCATTCAGCCCATCGAGCCTGTTCCCTCATTCAATTAGATCCTGGCTGATCTGTGTCTGAGCTCCATCTACCCACCTTGGTTCCGTAACCCTTAGTACCCTTGACTAACAAAAATCTCGCACACTCAGTTTTGAGATTTTCTATTGACCCCAGCCGCAGCAGTTTTTGGGGGGGAGAGTTCCAGATTTCCAGTACCCTTTGTGTGAAGAAGTGATTCCTGACATCACCCCTGAACGGCCTGGCTCTGATTTTAAGGTTATGTCCCCTTGCTGTGGACTCCCCCACCAGAGGAAATAGTTTCTCCCTGTTTACCCGATCAACTCCTTTAATCATCTTAAACACCTCAATTAGATCACCGCGTAATCTTCTATATTGAAGGGAGTAGACGCCTAGTCCATGCAACCTGTCTTCATAATTTACAAAAGTCATCACTGTCGGTACAGGATAGAAATTCTGAACAGACAGTTCTAGTTTCTCTGGAACAATCTTTCCTCTCTTGCCCCTCCTAATCTGTAAATCCCCCGTCCCACACACTCCCCCTCCTCCCCACATTCTCGCTGTTTGAAATCCAGATTCATCGCAGGCTCGGATTTTTCTCCCTTTCTCTCCTGAAGGTGCTGTGTGATGGTGGGGTTCGGCTCCAGTCACTGTTTGCCCTCCAGTACCTTGCCGAGTGGTAATTCTGAGCTGTGAGCCTATACTGAAGGTGCTGTGTGATGGTGGGGTTCGGCCCCAGTCACTGTTTGCCCTCCAGTACCTTGCCGAGTGGTAATTCTGAGCTGTGAGCCTATACTGAAGGTGCTGTGTGATGGTGGGGTTCGGTCCCAGTCACTGTTTGCCCTCCAGTACCTTGCCGAGTGGTAATTCTGAGCTGTGAGCCTATACTGAAGGTGCTGTGTGATGGTGGGGTTCGGTCCTGTCACTGTTTGCCCTCCAGTACCTTGCCGAGTGGTAATTCTGAGCTGTGAGCCTATACTGAAGGTGCTGTGTGATGGTGGGGTTCGGTCCCAGTCACTGTTTGCCCTCCAGTACCTTGCCCAGTGGTAATTCTGAGTCTGTGAGCCGCCAGGCCTCAGCAACACCGAGTTCGGGTCTCAGGCCCCGAGTCAGAGCCGGCGGACGTGCGGCCAGGACCCCGGCACCATTAACCCCAGGGTGCAGCACCTCCCCCAGACAAGAAACACAACAACTTGCATTTATACAGCAGAGGGAGCAATTCAGAGCCGGTCAGCATCAGGGTGGGCGGTGGATGTGGAACTCGCTCCCTGGCCTCCTGTGTAGGGCTTTCTTGTTGCATCAGATTGAGCTGGAGTGGAGAGGGGGGAGAAGCTGCTGGGTTTAACCCCCAGTACTTCTGAGCCCAGTGGGACCCAACAATTTCCAATGTGGGACTGTGAAGGGAGGTGGATTCTAAGGGAGATTAAGTTGCTAAACACTCCCTTTTTCCTGTTTGAAATTCATTTTACAGGTATTAGAAGGGGAGAATTTGCAGACGGGAAACTCAAACCAAACATCACTTGAAGATCTGACAGAGTCACTCGATTCATCAGAAACTTTGAGCATGGAAGCAGAAAGCACCGTTCAGAGCGGGGAGAAACCGTACACGTGTTCTGTGTGTGGTCGAGGCTTCAGCCAATCCTCTGGCCTGTCGAGACACAAGCGCAGTCACACCGGGGAGAAACCGTGTAAATGTGGGGACTGTGGGAAGCGATTCAACTACCCGTTTGAGCTGGAAACTCATCGACGAGTTCACACTGGGGAGAGGCCGTTAACCTGCTCCGTGTGTGGGAAGGGATTCACTGATTCATCCACGCTGCTGACACACCAGCGAGTTCACACTGACGAGAGACCTTTTAAATGCCCGGACTGCGGGAAGTGCTTTAAAAGTTCCGGGGAACTGACACGCCATCAACGTGTTCACACTGACGAGAGACCGTTCAGGTGCTCTCACTGCGGGACTGGGTTCAGGAGATCATCTCACCTCACTGTACACCAGCGCACTCACACCGGGGAGAGGCCGTTCACCTGCTCTGAGTGTGGGAAGGGATTCACACAGTCATCCAACCTTCTGAAACACCAGCGAGTTCACACCGGGGAGAGGCCGTTCACCTGCTCCGAGTGTGGGAAGGGATTCACTCAGTCATCCAACCTGCTGACACACCAGCGAGTTCACACTGACGAGAGACCTTTTGAATGTCAGGACTGCGGGAAGTGCTATAAAAGTTCCGGGGAACTGACACGCCATCAACGTGTTCACACTGACGAGAGACCGTTCAGGTGCTCTCACTGCGGGACTGGGTTCAGGAGAGCATCTCACCTCACTGTACACCAGCGCACTCACACTGGGGAGAGGCCGTTCACCAGCTCTGAGTGTGGGAAGGGATTCACTAATTCATCCACCTTGCTGACACACCGGCGAGTTCACACTGGGGAGAGGCCGTTCACCTGCTCTGAGTGTGGGAAGGGATTCACAAATTCATCCACCTTGCTGACACACCAACGAGTTCACACTGACCAGAGACCTTTTAAATGCCCGGACTGCGGGAAGTGGTTTAAAAGTTCCGGGGAACTGACACGCCATCAACGTGTTCACACTGACGAGAGACCGTTCAGGTGCTCTCACTGCGGGACTGGGTTCAGGAGATCATCTCACCTCACTGTACACCAGCGAGTTCATACCGGGGAGAGGCCGTCCACCTGCTCCGAGTGTGGGAAGGGATTCACTAATTCATCCACCCTGCTGAGGCACCAGCGAGTTCACACAGGGGAGATACCGTTCACCTGCTCTGAGTGTGGGAAGGGATTCACTCGGGCTTCCCACCTTCTGATACACCAGCGAGTTCACAAGTGACAGCAGAGGTTAGATTCTGCTGTTATTGCTGCTGTTAATTACATCCCGGACTGAATTGTGTTCATTCTGACAGTTGGGGTTTGTTTCTGCTGATGTTAATAACCCCTGTAACTGGGCTGGAGTTTAATATTCTGGATATCTGTCAAATAAACCAGTTTGCTTTAAACACATTGTTGTGAATATTTGCTGTTCCCACCTGAGTGTTTAGCATCACCTGGCTGGAGCTCAGAAAGGACAATCTGGGGGGAGGATCGTACGGCGGGAACAGAACTACAGCCTGGACACAGTCCTTCAGGGCCACACTGAGAGGGGCAAACGGCACTTTGGTCTTTCTCGTTGCTCTTCACTGACAGCAATGTCCCCGTGCAGGTTAATCTTGAGGCCTGTAAGGAATGTGTCCCAGCCGCTCCTTTCCATGGGTCAGAGCTCCTGGGCACGGAACAGAAGGCTCCTTTACAACTGTGTTTAGAGTCAGGAAGAACAACGGTGAATGCTGGAAACGTGCTGTCAAATCAGAGATTGGTGTCAAACTGCGATCTGTTCCTGACTGAAAGTGAAACGGCAGGGTTAAGTGTGGGAAGGGAAATGCTGAAAAATAATTGGTGAAGATAATAACTTATCTCTGTGGAATGCACTCGCACACATTAACGATGATGAGTTTTGTTTACACACTCACACACATAACAAACACTTTGTGTGAGCTCTTTTCAGTTGTTCTGTTTAACCCGATGGAGTTTAACTGATGTGGGCTTTAGGACCCTGCGGCAGCCCATCTGGCGGGGCCCGCTGGGTCAGGATATAAAGAGACCGCGCGCTGTTCCTCCTCCCACTGCCTGGGGGAATGGGCCAGATATTTAAAGGGACAGGGACTCCCCTTTCTCTGCCTAGGCAACCTCTGCAAGACATGCCAAATCATGGACACAGATACCATCATTACACGTGAGGACACTACCCACCAGGTACACAGTACATACTCATGTGACTCGGCCAACGTTGTCTACCTGATACGTTGCAGTAAAGGATGCTCCAGAGCATGGTACATCGGCGAGACCATGCAGACACTGAGACAACGTATGAACGGACACCGCGCAACAATCGCCAGGCAGGAGGGTTGCCTCCCAGTCGGGGAACACTTCAGCAGCCAGGGGCATTCAGCCTCGGATCTGCGGGTAAGCGTTCTCCAAGGCGGCTTTCGAGATACACGACAGCGCAAAATCATAGAGCAGAAACTGATAGCCAAGTTCCGCACTCATGAGGATGGCCTCAATCGCGATATCGGGTTCATGTCACGATACAGAACGTGACTTGACATCATGGCCGGTCTTCCCAGGTGTTTTTTTTTGTTTTTTTTTTTTGTTTTTTTTTTTTTGTTTTTTTTTTAAAAACACAAGAACACAAATTGACAGGATATGCAGCCAGCAGGTGGTTTGACACGCTGGACCCCCTGGGACACATCTCATTGTCTTGGCTGTGCTCTTTGTTGTAGCGAATAATGTGAATAGATTTTGTCTGGGTTTAAATTGTGAATTCTGGGAGATTCTCTCATTGCTAACTTACCTGATGAAGGAGCGATAGCTCCGAAAGCTTGTAAAATTAAATAAATCTGTTGGACTATAACCTGGTGTTGTGCGACTTCTCATATTTAAAATAGTACCCAGACTACAGGAGCCCAGTGCGAAGGCGCGGGACCCGCCTGGGGTTGGAGCATGCGCGGTGCGTCTCATCTCAGAGGACGCTGCCTGTGGGCCAGTTCATGATCAATCGGTGAACAACGGACGACGCAGCGGAGTAATGGACCGGCGGGTGGGCAGGGAGGCTTCATAAACAACTGGTGCAGGCCGCAAGCCCCGAATAATAACCTGAAGGTCCCGCGTTTGCAGCTTCGGGGCTTCTCCCGGTCACAGGCCCAGGATAACGGCCGCCAGCTTGATTCAGTGAGTAACAAAGCGCATGCGCAGACATTTTGGTCAGGAACAAAGAGTGGGCGGGGCTTTAGTGTCTGTTCCCAACCGGGTCCTAGTGCCCGGGAGAGTAAATCATTCACTCATTCATTTGATTCAGACTCTCCACACTTCGGATTTCTCACCATCTCTCTTGAAGGCGCTGGTAAAAGCAGAGTAAACGGTTAACATCCCACACAATTGTAACAGAAGAGCCCCAGAGCTGGGCTCCCCTTGTACAGTCCCAGGATAGGAATCCCCATGTACAGTCCCAGGGTTGGAATCCCCATGTCCAGTCCCAGGGTTGGAATCCCCATGTACTGTCCCAGGGTTAGAATCCACATGTACAGTCCCAGGATAGGAATCTCCATGTACAGTCCCAGGATAGGATTCTCCATGTACAGTCCCAGGGTTGGAATCCCCATGTACAGTCCCAGGGTTGGAATCCGCATGTACAATCCCAGGGTTAGAATCCCCATGTACAGTCCCAGGGTTAGAATCCCCATGTACAGTCCCAGGATTAGAATCCCCATGTACAGTCCCAGGGTTAGAATCCCCATGTACAGTCCCAGGGTTGGAATCCCCATGTACAGTCCCAGGGTTAGAATCCCCATGTACAGTCCCAGGGTTAGAATCCCCATGTACAGTCCCAGGGTTAGAATCCCCATGTACAGTCCCAGGGTTAGAATCCCCATGTACAGTCCCAGGGTTAGAATCCCCATGTACAGTCCCAGGGTTAGAATCCCCATGTACAGTCCCAGGGTTAGAATCCCCATTTACAGTCCCAGGGTTGGAGTCCATCCTTTTTCCAATGAGCTTGGGCCCCAGCACATGCTCACTGCAAAACTCAGGTCAAGAGCAATCCCAGCGTGCCCACTCTGAACGCGGTTTGCTGCTCCCTCTGTGCCCAGCACTGCCTGCATCCCCGGCTCACGGAAATGGAATTTCAGCCTCAGTGTTACAAGTTTCCTCGGTTACAGGCTGGAGAGAGGAATAATTCAATCTGTGACTGAGCTGCGTGATTGGTTCAGTCTGTCATCGGAACAGGAGGGGCCCAGGATTTATCCTGTCTGCATCTCCTCCCCTCCTAATATCCTGTAAAAGCTGTTTACAAAAGTCATCATTGTAAGTAGGAACAGGAGGAGGCCATTCAGCCCATCGAGCCTGTTCCCTCATTCAATTAGATCCTGGCTGATCTGTGTCTGAGCTCCATCTACCCACCTTGGTTCCGTAACCCTTAGTACCCTTGACTAACAAAAATCTCGCAAACTCAGTTTTGAGATCTTCTATTGACCCCAGCCGCAGCAGTTTTTGGGGGAGAGAGTTCCAGATTTCCAGTACCCTTTGTGTGAAGAAGTGCTTCCTGACATCACCCCTGAACGGCCTGACTCTGATTTGAAGGTTATGTCCCCCTTGCTGTGGACTCCCCCACCAGAGGAAATAGTTTCTCTCTGTTTACCCGATCAACTGCTTTAATCATCTTAAACACCTCAATTAGATCACCGCTTAAACTTCAATATTCAAGGGAGTAGACGCCTAGTCTATGCAACCTGTCTTCATAATTTACAAAAGCCATCACTGTCGGTACAGGATAGAAATTCTGAACAGACAGTTCTAGTTTCTCTGGAACAATCATTCCTCTCTTGCCCCTCCTAATCTGTAAATCCCCCGTCCCACACACTCCCACTCACCACATCCTCGCTGTTTGAAATCCAGACTCATCGCAGGCTCGGATTTTTCTCCCTTTCTCTCCTGAAGGTGCTGTGTGATGGTGGGGTTCGGCTCCAGTCACTGTTTGTCCTCCAGTACCTTGCCGAGTGGTAATTCTGAGCTGTGAGCCTATACTGAAGGTGCTGTGTGATGGTGCGGTCATAAGAACATAAGAACATAAGAAATAGGAGCAGGAGTAGGCCAATCGGCCCCTCGAGCCTGCTCCGCCATTCAATAAGATCATGGCTGATCTGATCCTAACCGCCAATCTACTATCTACTATCACAGAACCATCTCCTGCATCTAACAGAATTGCACACACGAAATAGGAGCAGAATCAGGCTACACGGTCCCTGGGCCCGCTCCACTACCCACAGGGCCATGACCGATCCGAACCTAGACTCATGTCCAAATTCCTGCCCGCTCCCCGTAACCCTTAATGCCCTTTACTTCTAGGAAACTGTCTATTTCTGTTTTAAATTTATTTAATGATGTAGCTTCTACAGCTTTTTGTGGCAGCATATTCCATGGACCTACCACCCTCTGAGTGAAGTAGTTCCTCCTCATCTCAGTTTTGAAAGAGCAGCCCCTTATTCTAAGACTATGTCCCCTAGTTCTAGTCTCACCCGTCATCGGGAACATCCTCCCCGCATCCACCCGATCCAACCCCTTCACAATCTTATATGTTTCAATAAGATCGCCTCTCATTCTTCTGAACTCCAATGAGTAGAGTCCCAATCTACCCAACCTCTCCTCATATGACCACACCCTCATCCCCGGGATTAACCGTGTGAACCTTTTTTGCACTGCCTCGAGAGCAAGGATGTCTTTCCTTAAGTAAGGACACCAAAACTGTATGCAGTATTCCAGGTGTGGTCTCACCAATACCTTGTACAACTGAAGCAATACCTCCCTCTTTTTACATTCTATCCCCCTAGCAATGAAAGCCAACATTCCATTTGCCTTCTTAATCACTTGCTGCACCTGCATACTAACCTTTTGAGTTTCGTGCACCAGGACCCCCAGATCCCTTTGCACTTCAGTACTCTCCAGTTTCTTGCCATTAAGATAATAAATTGCTCTAGGATTTTTCCTGCCAAAGTGCATCACCTCACACTTTCCAGTGTTGTATTCCATCTGCCAAATCTCTGCCCACTTACTTAGCCTGTCTATGTCCCCTTGCAGGTTTTTTATGTCCTCCTCACTCACTACTTTCCCTCCCATCTTAGTATCATCTGCAAATTTTGATATGTTACACTTGGTCCCTTCCTCCAAATCGTTAATATAGATTGTAAAGAGTTGGGGACCCAGCACTGACCCCTGTGGAACACCACTAGTTACTGATTGCCAGTCTGAGAATGAACCATTTATCCCAACTCGTTGCTTTCTGTTAGATAGCCAATCCTCTATCCATGCCAGAATATTACCCCCAATCCCGTGATTTTTTACCTTAAGCAATAATCTTTTGTGTGGCACCTTGTCAAATGCCTTTTGGAAGTCTAAATACACTACGTCCACTGGTTCCCCTTTATCCACTCTATATGTCCGGTCCCAGTCACTGTTTGCCCTCCAGTACCTTGCTGAGTGGTAATTCTGAGCTTTGACCCGATACTGAAGGTGCTGTGTGATGGTGGGGTTCGGTCCCAGTCACTGTTTGCCCTCCAGTACCTTGCCGAGTGGTAATTCTGAGCTGTGAGCCTATACTGAAGGTGCTGTGTGATGGTGGGGTTCGGTCCCAGTCACTGTTTGCCCTCCAGTACCTTGCCGAGTGGTAATTCTGAGCTGTGAGCCTATACTGAAGGTGCTGTGTGATGGTGGGGTTCGGTCCTGTCACAGTTTGCCCTCCAGTACCTTGCCGAGTGGTAATTCTGAGCTGTGAGCCTGTACTGAAGGTGCTGTGTGATGGTGGGGTTCGGTCCCAGTCACCGTTTGCCCTCCAGTACCTTGCCGAGTGGTAATTCTGAGCTGTGAGCCTATACTGAAGGTGCTGTGTGATGGTGGAGTTTGGTCCCAGTCACTGTTTGCCCTCCAGTACCTTGCCGAGTGGTAATTCTGAGCTGTGAGCCTGTACTGAAGGTGCTGTGTGATGGTGGGCTTCGGCCCCAGTCACTGTTTACCCTCCAGTACCTTGCTGAGTGGTAATTCTGAGCTTTGAGCCGATACTATGAGCTGCCAGCACTTCGACCATGGGGAGCAGCACAGCTGCCGTCCCTGGCTGATTCTGTCTGGCGAAGCTGAGGCCAATGGCAGCACACCAACAACAACTCGCATTTACATAGCGCCTTTAATGTAGTAAAACGTTCCAAGGCCCTTCACAAGAGCGAAATCCGTCAAAAACTGACGCCGAGACAAAGAAGGAGAGATTCGGACAGGTGACCAAAGACTTGGTCAAAGATCTTGGGGCCGAGGTAACTGAAGGCACGGCTGCCAATGGTGGAGCCTAGGGAGTGGGGGTTGTACAAGAGGCCCAAGTGGGAAGAACGCAGATTTCATAGAATCACAGAGTGATACACAAGAGGTTATTTCACTAAATTAGGGCTCATGGGGTTGGGGTAAAATATCAGCAGGGATTGAGGATTGGTTAACGGGCAGAAAACAGAGAGTAGGGATAAACGGGTCACTTTCGGGTTGGCAGGCTGTAACTAGTCGGGTACAGCAAGGATCAGTGCTTGGGCCTCAGCTATTTACAATCTGTATCAATGACTTCGATGAGGGGACCGAGTGAAATGTATCCAAGTTTGCTGACGATACAAAGCTAGATGGGAAAGTAAGCTGTGAGGAGGAAACAAAGAGCCTGCAAAGGGATATAGACAGGTTAAGTGAGTGGGCAAGAACATGGCAGACGTGGAGAAATGTGAAGTTATCCACTTTGGTGGGAAAAATAGAAAAGCAGAATATTTTTTAAATGGTGAGAGACTGGGAAATGTTGGTATTCAGAGGGACCTGCGTGTCCTTGTACACGAATCACAGAAAGTTAACATGCAGGTACAGCAAGCAAATGGTAAGTTAGCCTTTATTACAAATGCATTGGGGTATAAGAGTAAAGAATTCTTCCTGCAATTATATAGGGCCTTGGTGAGACCACACCTGGAGTACTGTGGACAGTTCTGGTACTCTCAGAATGCTGTTAGGTGAAGAGTTCCAGGATTTTCACCCAGCGACGATGTAGGAACGGCGATATATGCCCAAGTCAGGATAGTGTGTGACTGGGAGGTCATGGTGTTCCCATGCACCTGCTGCCCTTGTCCTTCTAGGTGGTGGATGTCGCGTGTTTGGGAGGTGCTGTCAAAGTTCCAGTCGAGTTGCAGATGTATAAAGTCGCTCTCCTTCACCCTCCCCCTCCCACCTCGCTCTCTCTCCTCCCATAGAGGTCAGAGTCTTGTGTAGGCCCAGACCGGGTGGCGGGTTCCCTTCCCTGAAGGACATTAGTGAACCAGTTGGGTTTTTACGACAATCCGGCAGCTTTCATGGTCACTTTTTTCGAGTGCCGGCCCCACAAATTCCCAGATTCATTCAGCTCAATTTCACAACCTGCCTTTGTGTTTTTGTGGGTTCTCTCTCACCCTCCCTTTTTCCTGTTTTAAATTCATTTTACAGGGTGTTAGAAGGGGAGGATTTGCAGACAGGAAACTCAAACCAAACATTACTTCAATATCTGACAGAGTCACTCGATTCATCAGGATCTTTGAGCATGGAAGCAGAAAGCACCGTTCAGAGCAGGGAGAAACCGTACACGTGTTCTGTGTGTGGACGAGGCTTCAACCGATCCTCTGACCTGTCGAGTCACAAGCGCAGTCACACCGGGGAGAAACCGTGTAAATGTGGGGACTGTGGGAAGCGTTTCAACTACCCGTGTGAGCTGGAAACTCATCGACGAGTTCACACCGGGGAGAGACCGTTCACCTGCTCTGAATGTGGGAAGGGATTCACTAATTCATCCCACCTGCTGCAGCACCAGCGAGTTCACACTGACGAAAAACCTTTTAAATGCCCGGACTGCGGGAAGTGCTTTAAATGTTCCGGGGAACTGACGCGCCATCAACTTGTTCATACTGACGAGAAACCGTTCAGGTGCTCTCACTGCGGGACTGGGTTCAAGGGATCATTTGACCTCACTGTGCATAAGCGAACTCACACTGGGGAGAGGCCGTTCACCTGCTCTGAGTGTGGGAAGGGATTCACTCGGTCTTCCAACCTGCTGAGACACCAGCAAGTTCACACTGGGGAGAGGCCGTTCACCTGCACTGAGTGTGGGAAGGGATTCACTGAGTCATCCACCCTGCTGAGACACCATCAAGTTCACACTGGGGAAAGGCCGTTCACCTGCTCTGAATGTTGGAAGGGATTCACTCAGTCTTCCAACCTGCTGAGACACCAGCAAGTTCACACTGGAGAGAGGCCGTTCACCTGCACTGAGTGTGGGAAGGGATTCACCGAGTCATCCACCCTGCTGAGACACCAGCAAGTTCACACTGGGGAGAGGCCATTCACCTGCTCTGAATGTGGGAAGGGATTCACTCGGTCATCCACCCTGCTGAGACACCAGCAAGTTCACACTGGGGAGAGGCCGTTCACCTGCTCTGAGTGTGGGAAGGAATTCAATCGGTCTTCCAACCTGCTGAGACACCAGCGAGTTCACAAGTGACAGCAGAGGTTAGATTCTGCTGTTAATCAGATCCCGGACTGAATCGTGTTCATTCTGACAGTTGGGGTTTGTTTCTGCTGATGTTAATAACCCCTGTAACTGGGCTGGAGTTTAATATTCTGGATATCTGTCAAATAAATCAGTTTGCTTTAAACACATTGTTGTGGATTTTTGTCGTTCTCACCTGAGTGTTTAGCATCACCTGGCTGGAGCTCAGAAAGGACAATCTGGGGGGAGGATCATACGGCGGGAACAGAACTACAGCCTGGACACAGTCCTTCAGGGCCACACTGAGAGGGGCAAACGGCACTTTGGTCTTTCTCGTCTCTCTTCTCTGACAGCAATGTCCCCGTGCAGGTTAATCTTGAGACCTGTAAGGAATGTGTCCCAGCCGCTCTCTTCCATGGGTCAGAGCTCCTGGGCACGGAACAGAAGGCTCCTTTACAACTGTGTTTAGAGTCAGGAAGAACAACGGTGAATGCTGGAAACGTGCTGTCAAATCAGAGATTGGTGTCAAACTGTGATCTGTTCCTGACTGAAAGTGAAACAGCAGGGTTAAGTTTCCAGTCTCAAAATGACTGGTAATTATTCCACGAAGATTTAATGTGTGTGTGAGACAGTCCTGAGTCTACCATTTTAAGGCAGGTGTTAGCTCATTTAAAATAAACCCGTTTAAAATAAATTGATTAAAGTCTGCATTAAAATATCAGAGGGAGGAGTTCACAGGAGCCTGTTAACTGCTGGTACAATTATACAACAGACATTTGATCTCCAGATAAAGAAGGACCTGCAGCGTTTTTCCAGGAATTCCCTGTTTTATTGATGTGTGCGTGTTAGACACCAGGATAACTAAAGATACACGACCCGGAACATCCACGGGGTGCGATCCCAACAGTTACTCTGGGATCACTCCCGCTGTGGAACTCCAGCACTGACCCTGCTGAAGGTTGTAGGCTCAGGGAGTGGGGCCTCCAGGAGTGGACTGTGAGAAAGCTGGGTTTCAGTATCCTGACACATATATGGTGAGGAACCAGAGCAATCCTTACTAAGGAGCTGTCTGGGGTTTAATCTGTCAGTGTAGGTCTAGGGGTGAATGATGCCTGACTCCCCGAACTGTCTCACATTGAACCCAGTTCAGATCAAGATGATCAGCCATGATCGCATTGAATGGCGGAGCAGGCTAGAGGGGCCGAATGGCCTACTCCTGCTCCTATCTTTTATGTTTCTATGTTTCATGGCTGATCATCCAAATTCAGTACCCTGTCCCTGCTTTCTCCCCATATCCCTTGATCCCTTTAGCCTTAAGAAATATATCTAACTCCTTCTTGAATATATTTAATGAATTGGCCTCAACTGCCTTCTGTGGTAGAGAATTCCACAGGTTCACCACTCTCTGGGTGAAGAAATTCCTCCTCATCTCGGTCCTAAATGACCCCTGGTTCTGGACTCCCCCGCCATCAGGAACATCCTTCCTGCATCTACTCTGTCGAGTCCTGTTAGAATTTTATACGTTTCAATTCGATCCCCTCTCATTCTTCTAAACTCCAGCGAGTATAAGCCCAATCGACCCAATCCCTCCTCATACGTCATTCCTGCCATCCCAGGTATCAGTCTGGTGAATCTTCGCTGCACTCCCTCCATGGCAAGAACATCCTTCCTCAGATAAGGCGACCAAAACTGCACACAATACTCAAGGTGTGGTCTCACCAAGGCCCTGTACAACTGCAGCAAGACATCCTTGCTCCTGTACTCGAATCCTCTCGCTATGAAGGCCAACATACCATTTGCCTTAGAATCCCTTTAACATTTATTGAGAACCCATTGTCTTGTGGGCTCTTGTTTAGAAAGTGATGTCACAATGACCATTCCGTTGCCAAGGTGATCCTGTCTGTCCGCAGTATTCAGTGGGAAAGGGGATTAAATCACACCGAGGATAATGAGCAGCCACACACCAGTCTCTGCACTTTATTGTCCAGTGATCACCTCACCATCACACAGAAGCTCCTGATTTAAACCTCCAGTGGGTGATGATCGGTGCAAGTGATGGTAAAAATGAAACTGTACCTGGACGTGACATCCCTCTCCACAGTCCCAGGACAGGTACAGCACGGGTTAGATACAGAGTAAAGCTCCCTCTACACTGTCCAATCAAACACTCCCAGGACAGGGACAGCACGGGTTAGATACAGAGTGAAGCTCCCTCTACACTGTCCCATCAAACACTCCCAGGACAGGTACAGCACGGGTTAGATACAGAGTGAAGCTCCCTCAACACTGTCCCATCAAACACTCCCAGGACGGGAACAGCACGGGTTAGATACAGAGTAAAGCTCCCTCTACACTGTCCCATCAAACACTCCCAGGGCAGGTACAGCACGGGTTAGATACAGAGTAAAGCTCCCTCTACACTGTCCCATCAAACACTCCCAGGGCAGGAACAGCACGGGTTAGATACAGAGTAAAGCTCCCTCTACACTGTCCCATCAAACACTCCCAGGGCAGGTACAGCACGGGTTAGATACAGAGTAAAGCTCCCTCTACACTGTCCCATCAAACACTCCCAGGGCAGGTACAGCACGGGTTAGATACAGAGTAAAGCTCCCTCTACACTGTCCCATCAAACACTCCCAGGGCAGGTACAGCACAGGGTTAGATACAGAGTAAAGCTCCCTCTACACTGTCCCATCAAACACTCCCAGGGCAGGTACAGCACAGGTTAGATACAGAGTAAAGCTCCCTCGACACTGTCCCATCAAACACTCCCAGGGCAGGTACAGCACAGGTGACAAACAGAGTAAAGCTCCCTCTACACTATCCCATCAAACACTCCCAGTGCAGGTACAGCACAGGTTACATACAGAGTATAGCTCCCTCTACACTGTCCCATCAAACACTCCCAGGGCATGGACAGCACGGGTTAGATACAGAGTAAAGCTCCCTCTACACTGTCGCATCAAACACTCCCAGGGCAGGTACAGCACGGGTTAGATACAGAGTAAAGCTCCCTCTGCACTGTCCCATCAAACACTCCCAGGGCAAGTACAGCACGGGTTAGATACAGAGTAAAGCTCCCTCAACACCGTCCCATCAAACACTCTTCGGATAGGTACAGCGTGGGTTAGATACAGAGGAAAGCTCCCTGTACACTGTCCCATCAAACACACCCAGGGCAGGTACAGCGCGGGTTAGATATAGAGCTGAGTTCCCTTAACACTGCACCATCAATCTCTCCCAGGGCTGGTACAGCACAAGTTCGATACAGAGTACAGTTCCCTCTATACTGTCCCATCAAACACTCTCAGGGCAGGTACAGCACGGGTTAGATACAGAGGAAAGCCCCCTTTACACTGTCCCATCAAACACTCTCAGGGCAGGTACAGCACGGGGTAGATACAGAGTAAAGCTCCCTTTACACTGTCCCATCAAATACTCCCAGGGCAGGTACAGCAGGGGTTAGTTCGAGTCAAGCTCCCTCTACACTGTCCCATCAAACACTCCCAGGGCAGGTACAGCACGGGTTAGATACAGAGTAAAGCTCCCTCTACATCGTCGTATCAAACACTCCCAGGGCAGGTACAGCAGGGGTTAGTTCGAGTCAAGCTCCCTCCGCACTGTCCTATCAAACACTCACAGGGCAGGGACAGCAAGGGTTAGATACAGAGTAAAGCTCCCTCTACACTGTCCCATCAAACACTCCCAGGGCAGGTACAGCACGGGTTAGATACAGAGTAAAGCTCCCTCTACACTGTCCCATCAAACACTCCCAGGGCAGGAACAGCACGGGTTAGATACAGAGTAAAGCTCCCTCTACACTGTCCCATCAAACACTCCCAGGGCAGGTACAGCACGGGTTAGATACAGAGTAAAGCTCCCTCTACACTGTCCCATCAAACACTCCCAGGGCAGGTACAGCACGGGTTAGATACAGAGTAAAGCTCCCTCTACACTGTCCCATCAAACACTCCCAGGGCAGGTACAGCATGGGTTAGATACAGAGTAAAGCTCCCTCTACACTGTCCCATCAAACACTCCCAGGGCAGGTACAGCACGGGTTAGATACAGAGTAAAGCTCCCTCTACACTGTCCCATCAAACACTCCCAGGGCAGGTACAGCACGGGTTAGATACAGAGTAAAGCTCCCTCTACACTGTCCATCAAACACTCCCAGGGCAGGTACAGCACGGGTTAGATACAGAGTAAAGCTCCCTCTACACTGTCCATCAAACACTCCCAGGGCAGGTACAGCACGGGTTAGATACAGAGTAAAGCTCCCTCTACACTGTCCCATCAAACACTCCAGGGCAAGTACAGCACGGGTTAGATACAGAGTAAAGCTCCCTCTACACTGTCCCATCAAACACTCCCAGGGCAGGTACAGCACGGGTTAGATACAGAGTAAAGCTCCCTCTACACTGTCCCATCAAACACTCCCAGGGCAGGTACAGCACGGGTTAGATACAGAGTAAAGCTCCCTCTACACTGTCCCATCAAACACTCCCAGGGCAGGTACAGCACGGGTTAGATACAGAGTAAAGCTCCCTCTACACTGTCCCATCAAACACTCCCAGGCTAGGTACAGCACGGGTTAGATACAGAGCTAAGCTCCCTCTACACTGTCCCATCAAACACTCCCAGGGCAGGTACAGCACGGGTTAGATACAGAGTAAAGCTCCCTCGACACTGTCCCATCAAACACTCCCAGGGCAGGTACAGCACAGGTTACAAACAGAGTAAAGCTCCCTCTACACTATCCCATCAAACACTCCCAGTGCAGGTACAGCACAGGTTACATACAGAGTATAGCTCCCTCTACACTGTCCCATCAAACACTCCCAGGGCAGGGACAGCACGGGTTAGATACAGAGTAAAGCTCCCTCTACACTGTCGCATCAAACACTCCCAGGGCAGGTACAGCACGGGTTAGATACAGAGTAAAGCTCCCTCTGCACTGTCCCGTCAAACACTCCCAGGGCAAGTACAGCACGGGTTAGATACAGAGTAAAGCTCCCTCAACACTGTCCCATCAAACACTCCTCGGATAGGTACAGCGCGGGTTAGATACAGAGGAAAGCTCCCTGTACACTGTCCCATCAAACACACCCAGGGCAGGTACAGCAGGGGTTAGTTCGAGTCAAGCTCCCTCTACACTGTCCTATCAAACACTCACAGGGCAGGTACAGCACGGGTTAGATACAGAGTAAAGCTCCCTCTACACTGTCCCATCAAGCACTCCCAGGGCAGGTACAGCACGGGTTAGATACAGAGTAAAGCTCCCTCTACACTGTCCCATCAAACACTCCCAGGGCAGGTACAGCACGGGTTAGATACAGAGTAAAGCTCCCTCCTACACTGTCCCATCAAACACTCCCAGGGCAAGTACAGCACGGGTTAGATACAGAGTAAAGCTCCCTCTACACTGTCCCATCAAACACTCCCAGGGCAGGTACAGCACGGGTTAGATCAGAGTAAAGCTCCCTCAGCACTGTCCATCAAACACTCCCAGGGCAGGTACAGCACGGGTTAGATACAGAGTAAAGCTCCCTCTACACTGTCCCATCAAACACTCCCAGGGCAGGTACAGCACGGGTTAGATACAGAGTAAAGCTCCCTCTGCACTGTCCCATCAAACACTCCCAGGGCAGGTACAGCACGGGTTAGATACAGAGTAAAGCTCCCTCTACACTGTCCCATCAAACACTCCCAGGGCAGGTACAGCACGGGTTAGATACAGAGTAAAGCTCCCTCTACACTGTCCCATCAAACACTCCCAGGGCAGGTACAGCACGGGTTAGATACAGAGTAAAGCTCCCTCTACACTGTCCCATCAAACACTCCCAGGGCAGGTACAGCATGGGTTAGATACAGAGTAAAGCTCCCTCTACACTGTCCCATCAAACACTCCCAGGGCAGGTACAGCACTGGGTTAGATACAGAGTAAAGCTCCCTCTACACTGTCCCATCAAACACTCCCAGGGCAGGTACAGCACGGGTTAGATACAGAGTAACGCTCCCTCTACACTGTCTCATCAAACACTCCCAGGGCAGGTACAGCACGGGTTAGATACAGAGTAAAGCTCCCTCGAAACTGTCCCATCAAACACTCCCAGGGCAGGTACAGCACAGGGTTAGATACAGAGTAAAGCTCCCTCTGCACTGTCCTATCAAACACTCACAGGGCAGGGACAGCAAGGGTTAGATAACAGAGTAAAGCTCCCTCTACACTGTCCCATCAAACACTCGCAGGGCAGTTACAGCACGGGTTAGAAACAGAGTAAAGCTCCCTCTACAAGTCCCGTCAAACACTCCCATGGCAGGTACAGCACGGGTTGGATACAGAGTAAAGCTCCCTCTGCACTGTCCAATCAAGCACTCCCAGGGTAGGTACAGTACGGGGTTCGATACAGATAAAGCTCCCTCTACACTGTCCCATCAAACACTGCCAGGGCAGGTACAGCACGGGTTAGATACAGAGTAAAGCTCCCTTCACACTGTCCCATCAAACACTCCCAGGGCAGGTACAGCATGGGTTAGATACAGAGTAAAGCTCCCTCTATACTGTCCCATCAAACACTCCCAGGGCAGGTACAGCACGGGTTAGATACAGAGTAACGCTCCCTCTGCACTGTCCCATCAAACACTCCCAGGGCAGGTACAGCACGGGTTAGATACAGAGTAATGTTCCCTCAACACTGTCCCATCAAACACTCCTCAGATAGGTACAGCGCGGGTTAGATATAGAGCTGAGTTCCCTTAACACTGCACCATCAATCTCTCCCAGGGCTGGTACAGCACGGGTTAGATACAGAGTAAAGCTCCCTCTATACTGTCCCATCAAACACTCCCAGGGCAAGTACAGCACGGGTTAGATACAGAGTAAAGCTCCCTCTATACTGTCCCATCAAACACTCCCAGGGCAAGTACAGCACGGGTTAGATACAGAGTAAAGCTCCCTCTACATCGTCGTATCAAACACTCCCAGGGCAGGTACATCAGGGGTTAGTTCGAGTCAAGCTCCCTCCGCACTGTCCTATCAAACACTCACAGGGCAGGGACAGCAAGGGTTAGATACAGAGTAAAGCTCCCTCTACACTGTCCCATCAAACACTCGCAGGGCAGTTACAGCACGGGTTAGAAACAGAGTAAAGCTCCCTCTACACTGTCCCATCAAACACTCCCAGGGCAGGTACAGCACGGGTTAGATACAGAGTAAAGCTCCCTCTACACTGTCCCATCAAACACTCCCAGGGCAGGTACAGCACGGGTTAGATACAGAGTAAAGCTCCCTCTACACTGTCCCATCAAACACTCCCAGGGCAGGTACAGCACGGGTTAGATACAGAGTAAAGCTCCCTCTACACTGTCCCATCAAACACTCCCAGGGCAGGTACAGCACGGGTTAGATACAGAGTAAAGCTCCCTCTACACTGTCCCATCAAACACTCCCAGGGCAGGTACAGCACGGGTTAGATACAGAGTAAAGCTCCCTCTACACTGTCCCATCAAACACTCCCAGGGCAGGTACAGCACGGGTTAGATACAGAGTAAAGCTCCCTCTACACTGTCCCATCAAACACTCCCAGGGCAGGTACAGCACGGGTTAGATACAGAGTAAAGCTCCCTCTACACTGTCCCATCAAACACTCCCAGGGCAGGTACAGCACGGGTTAGATACAGAGTAAAGCTCCCTCTACACTGTCCCATCAAACACTCCCAGGGCAGGTACAGCACGGGTTAGATACAGAGTAAAGCTCCCTCTACACTGTCCCATCAAACACTCCCAGGGCAGGTACAGCACGGGTTAGATACAGAGTAAAGCTCCCTCTACACTGTCCCATCAAACACTCCCAGGGCAGGTACAGCACGGGTTAGATACAGAGTAAAGCTCCCTCTACACTGTCCCATCAAACACTCCCAGGGCAGGTACAGCACGGGTTAGATACAGAGTAAAGCTCCCTCTACACTGTCCCATCAAACACTCCCAGGGCAGGTACAGCACGGGTTAGATACAGAGTAAAGCTCCCTCTACACTGTCCCATCAAACACTCCCAGGGCAGGTACAGCACGGGTTAGATACAGAGTAAAGCTCCCTCTACACTGTCCCATCAAACACTCCCAGGGCAGGTACAGCACGGGTTAGATACAGAGTAAAGCTCCCTCTACACTGTCCCATCAAACACTCCCAGGGCAGGTACAGCACGGGTTAGATACAGAGTAAAGCTCCCTCTACACTGTCCCATCAAACACTCCCAGGGCAGGTACAGCACGGGTTAGATACAGAGTAAAGCTCCCTCTACACTGTCCCATCAAACACTCCCAGGGCAGGTACAGCACGGGTTAGATACAGAGTAAAGCTCCCTCTACACTGTCCCATCAAACACTCCCAGGGCAGGTACAGCACGGGTTAGATACAGAGTAAAGCTCCCTCTACACTGTCCCATCAAACACTCCCAGGGCAGGTACAGCACGGGTTAGATACAGAGTAAAGCTCCCTCTACACTGTCCCATCAAACACTCCCAGGGCAGGTACAGCACGGGTTAGATACAGAGTAAAGCTCCCTCTACACTGTCCCATCAAACACTCCAGGGCAGGTACAGCACGGGTTAGATACAGAGTAAAGCTCCCTCTACACTGTCCCATCAAACACTCCCAGGGCAGGTACAGCACGGGTTAGATACAGAGTAAAGCTCCCTCTACACTGTCCCATCAAACACTCCCAGGGCAGGTACAGCACGGGTTAGATACAGAGTAAAGCTCCCTCTACACTGTCCCATCAAACACTCCCAGGGCAGGTACAGCACGGGTTAGATACAGAGTAAAGCTCCCTCTACACTGTCCCATCAAACACTCCCAGGGCAGGTACAGCACGGTTAGATACAGAGTAAAGCTCCCTCTACACTGTCCCATCAAACACTCCCAGGGCAGGTACAGCACGGGTTAGATACAGAGTAAAGCTCCCTCTACACTGTCCCATCAAACACTCCCAGGGCAGGTACAGCACGGGTTAGATACAGAGTAAAGCTCCCTCTACACTGTCCCATCAAACACTCCCAGGGCAGGTACAGCACGGGTTAGATACAGAGTAAAGCTCCCTCTACACTGTCCCATCAAACACTCCCAGGGCAGGTACAGCACGGGTTAGATACAGAGTAAAGCTCCCTCTACACTGTCCCATCAAACACTCCCAGGGCAGGTACAGCACGGGTTAGATACAGAGTAAAGCTCCCTCTACACTGTCCCATCAAACACTCCCAGGGCAGGTACAGCACGGGTTAGATACAGAGTAAAGCTCCCTCTACACTGTCCCATCAAACACTCCCAGGGCAGGTACAGCACGGGTTAGATACAGAGTAAAGCTCCCTCTACACTGTCCCATCAAACACTCCCAGGGCAGGTACAGCACGGGTTAGATACAGAGTAAAGCTCCCTCTACACTGTCCCATCAAACACTCCCAGGGCAGGTACAGCACGGGTTAGATACAGAGTAAAGCTCCCTCTACACTGTCCCATCAAACACTCCCAGGGCAGGTACAGCACGGGTTAGATACAGAGTAAAGCTCCCTCTACACTGTCCCATCAAACACTCCCAGGGCAGGTACAGCACGGGTTAGATACAGAGTAAAGCTCCCTCTACACTGTCCCATCAAACACTCCCAGGGCAGGTACAGCACGGGTTAGATACAGAGTAAAGCTCCCTCTACACTGTCCCATCAAACACTCCCAGGGCAGGTACAGCACGGGTTAGATACAGAGTAAAGCTCCCTCTACACTGTCCCATCAAACACTCCCAGGGCAGGTACAGCACGGGTTAGATACAGAGTAAAGCTCCCTCTACACTGTCCCATCAAACACTCCAGGGCAGGTACAGCACGGTTAGATACAGAGTAAAGCTCCCTCTACACTGTCCCATCAAACACTCCCAGGGCAGGTACAGCACGGGTTAGATACAGAGTAAAGCTCCCTCTACACTGTCCCATCAAACACTCCCAGGGCAGGTACAGCACGGGTTAGATACAGAGTAAAGCTCCCTCTACACTGTCCCATCAAACACTCCCAGGGCAGGTACAGCACGGGTTAGATACAGAGTAAAGCTCCCTCTACACTGTCCCATCAAACACTCCCAGGGCAGGTACAGCACGGGTTAGATACAGAGTAAAAGCCTCCTACACTGTCCATCAAACACTCCCAGGGCAGGTACAGCACGGGTTAGATACAGAGTAAAGCTCCCTCTACACTGTCCCATCAAAACACTCCCAGGGCAGGTACAGCACGGGTTAGATACAGAGTAAAGCTCCCCTCTTACACTGTCCCATCAAACATCCCAGGGCAGGTACAGCACGGGTTAGATACAGAGTAAAGCTCCTCTACACTGTCCCATCAAACACTCCAGGGCAGGTACAGCACGGGTTAGATACAGAGTAAAGCTCCCTCTACTGTCCCATCAAACACTCCCAGGGCAGGTACAGCACGGTTAGATACAGAGTAAAGCTCCCTCTCACACTGTCCCATCAAACACTCCCAGGGCAGGTACAGCACGGGTTAGATACAGAGTAAAGCTCCCTCTACACTGTCCCATCAAACACTCCCAGGGCAGGTACAGCACGGTTAGATACAGAGTAAAGCTCCCTCTACACTGTCCCATCAAACACTCCCAGGGCAGGTACAGCACGGGTTAGATACACGAGTATAGCCTCACTCTACACTGTCCCCATCAAACCACCCAGGGCAGGTACAGCACGGTTAGATACAGAGTAAAAGCTCCCTCTACACTGTCCCATCAACACAGCCCAGGGCAGGTACAGCACGGTTAGATACAGAGTAAAGCTCCCTCTACACTGTCCCATCAAACACTCCCAGGGCAGGTACAGCACGGGGTTAGATACAGAGTAAAGCTCCCTCTACACTGTCCCATCAAACACTCCCAGGGCAGGTACAGCACGGGTTAGATACAGAGTAAAGCTCCCTCTACACTGTCCCATCAAACACTCCCAGGGCAGGTACAGCACGGGTTAGATACAGAGTAAAGCTCCCCTACACTGTCCCATCAAACACTCCAGGGCAGGTACTGACGGGTTAGATACAGAGTAAAGCTCCCTCTACACTGTCCATCAACACTCCAGGGCAGGTACAGCATGGGGTTAGATACAGAGTAAAGCTCCCTCTACACTGTCCCATCAAACACTCCCAGGGCAGGTACAGCACGGGTTAGATACAGAGTAAAGCTCCCTCTACACTGTCCCATCAAACACTCCCAGGGCAGGTACAGCAGGGGTTAGATACAGAGTAAAGCTCCCTCTACACTGTCCCATCAAACACTCCCAGGGCAGGTACAGCAAGGTTAGATACAGAGTAAAGCTCCCTCTACACTGTCCCATCAAACACTCCAGGGCAGGTACAGCACGGGTTAGATACAGAGTAAAGCTCCCTCTACACTGTCCATCAAACACTCCAGGGCAGGTACAGCACGGGGTTAGATACAGAGTAAAGCTCCCTCTTCACTGTCCCATCAAAACTCCCAGGGCAGGTACAGCACGGGTTAGATACAGAGTAAAGCTCCCTCTACACTGTCCCATCAAACACACTCCAGGGCAGGTACAGCACGGTTAGATACAGAGTAAAGCTCCCTCTACACTGTCCCATCAAACCTCCCAGGGCAGGTACAGCACGGGTTAGATACAGAGTAAAGCTCCCTCTACACTGTCCCATCAAACACTCCCAGGGCAGGTACAGCACGGGTTAGATACAGAGTAAAGCTCCTCTACACTGTCCCATCAAACACTCCCAGGGCAGGTACAGCACGGGTTAGATACAGAGTAAAGCTCCCTCAACACTGTCCCATCAAACACTCCAGGGCAGGTAAGCACGGGTTAGGACAGAGTACTAGCTCCCTCTACACTGTCCCATCAAACACTCCCAGGGCAGGTACAGCACGGTGTTATACAGAGTAAAGCTCCCTCTACACTGTCCCATCAAACACTCCCAGGGCAGGTACAGCACGGGTTTAGATACAGAGAATAGCTCCCTCTACACTGTCCCATCAAACACTCCAGGGCAGGTACAGCACGGGTTAGATACAGAGTAAAGCTCCTCTACACTGTCCCATCAAACACTCCAGGGCAGGTACAGCACGGGTTAGATACAGAGTAAAGCTCCTCTACACTGTCCCCATCAAACACTCCCAGGGCAGGTACAGCAGGGGTTAGATTCAGAGTAAAGCTCCCTCTACACTGTCCCATCAAACACTCCCAGGGCAGGTACAGCACAGGTTAGATACAGAGTAAAGTTCCCTCTACACTGTCCCATCAAACACTCCCAGGGCAGGTACAGAGGGTTAGATACAGAGTAAAGCTCCCTCTACACTGTCCTATCAATACACTCCCAGGGCAGGTACAGCACGGGTTAGATACAGAGTAAAGCTCCCTCAACACTGTCCCATCAAACACTCCCAGGGCAGGTACAGCACGGGTTAGATATAGAGTAAAGTTCCTTTAACACTGCACCAATCAAACTCTCCAGGGCAGGTACAGCACGGGTTTCGTACAGAGTAAAGCTCCTCTACACTTTCCCATCAAACACTCCAGGGCAGGTACAGCACGGGTTAGATACAGAGTAAAGCTCCCTCTACACTGTCCCATCAAACATCTCCCAGGGCAGGTACAGCACGGGGTTAGATACAGAGTAAAGCTCCCTTTACACTGTCCCCATCAAACACTCCCAGGGCAGGTACAGCAGGGGTTAGTACAGATGTAAAGCTCCCTCTACACTGTCCCATCAAACACCCCAGGGCAGGTACAGCACGGGATAGATACAGAGTAAAGCTCACTCTACACTGTCCCATCAAACACTCCCAGGGCAGGTACAGCACGGTTAATACAGAGTAAAGCTCCCTCCTACACTGTCCCATCAAACACTCCCAGGCAGGTACAGCACGGGTTGGATACAGAGTAAAGCTCCTCTACACTGTCCCATCCAAGCACTCCCAGGGCAGGTACAGTTACGGGGTTAGATACAGAGTAAAGCTCCCT